>PVJL010009055.1:0-60592 GCA_004026885.1 Lyroderma lyra | reverse complement strand
CACAATGAGATACCACCTCACACCTGTGAGAATGGCTATTATCCACAAGACAAGGAATAACAAGTGCTGGAGAGGATGTGGAGAAAAAGGAACTCTGGTACACTGCTGGTGGGAGTGCAAACTGGTACAACCACTGTGGAAGGCAGTGTGGAGGTTCCTCAGAAAATTGGGAATGGAGCTACCATTTGACCCAGCAATCTCCCTTCTGGGGATCTACCCAAAGAACTTGAAAACCTTTGTCCACAAAGACTTATGTACCCCAATGTTCATCGCAGCGCTGTTCACAGTGGCCAAAACATGGAAACAACCAAAGTGCCCTGTGACAGATGACTGGATAAAGAAGCTGTGGTACATATACACAATGGAATATTACTCAGCTGTAAGAAAAGGTGAAATAATGCCATTTGCGACAAAATGGATGAAGCTGGAGATCATCATGCTAAGTGAAATAAGCCAGACAGAAAAAACAAAGAACTGCATGATTTCACTCATATGCGGAATATAAAACTGAAAGCAAAGAAAAAAACGAAATGAACAAACAAATAACCTATGGACACAATCAATAGTTTAATTTTTATTTGGGAACGAGTGGGTTAGGGAGGGAAGAAAGAGGAGGGGGTACGAGAGGAGGGGGGTAGCTAAACATAAGGTGATGGAAAGAGAAGTCACATTAGGTGGTGAACTTATTATACAACAAGTTGACAATGCACTGTAGAATTGTATGCCTGAAACCTATGCAATCCTTGCTAACAGATGTCACCCCAATAAGTCTAACAATAAAAATGAATTTAAAAAAAAAACAGAATGTGAGAAAAAAGCAAAGAAACTGAGACAACAAAAAACCCAAACACAAGATGTTCATAGGAAATCTTTATATATCAATTATTACCCTATTGTAAATGGACTGAACTCACCAATAAAAAGGCAGAGTAGCTGACTGGATTAAAAAATACAAAGCATGTCTATGCTGTCTCCAAGAGAAATACCTCAAAGCAAATACAGACTCAAAATGAAAGAGTGGAAAACAATAATCCAAGCAAATAGCATCCAGAGAAAAACAGAAGTAGCCATACCTATATCTGAAGAAATAGACTTTAAGATTAAAAAAAAGTAATAAGAAACAAAGAAGGACATTTCATAATGATAAAGGTGACAATACAACAACAAAAAAAGCATGACATTCATCAATATATATGCCCCAAAATAGAAAAGACCAACATTTATAAAGCAACTATTTAATGATCTAAAAGGTAAAACTGAAAAAAAACGCAATTATAGTAGGGTACCTAAACACCCTCTTGACAGCCAGGAGCAGATCATCCTAACAGAAAATAAATAAGGAAATATCAGCTCTAAATGATACATTACATCAATTGGACATAATTGACATTTACAGGACACTCCATCCTACAACACGAGACTATACATTTTATTCTAGTGCACATGGAACATTCTCAAGGATAAGCTATATGCTGGGATGCAAAAATAACCTCAGCAAATTCAAGAAAATTAGAATCATACAAAGTGTATTCTCAGACCACAAAGCCTTGAAATTGAAAATCAACAGAAACAAAGTAAAACAAAACAAAAAAAGCAAAAAATCACGTACACATGGAGGTTAAACAACATGTTATTTAAAATATACCGGATCAAAGAAAAAATAAAAGAAAACATTAAAATGCCTAGAAACTAATGAAAATTAAAATAAAATATATCAAAATTATTGGGGTGCATCAAAAGCAGTAATAAGAGGGAAATTTATATCATTACAGGTCTATCTCAAGAAACAAGAAAAAACACAACCTAACATCCCACCTTAAAGAACTAAGAAAAGATAAACAAAGTAAGCCCAAATCAGCAGAAGAAAGAAAATCATAAAATTAGAGCAGAGCTCAATGAAATAGTAAACAGAAAAATGATATAAAAAATTAATGCAATGAAGAACTGGTTCATTGAAAATATTAGTAAGATTGACAAACTTGCTAACTTACCAAGGGGCAAAGAGAAAAAACACAAATAAGCAAAATTAGAAATGAAAGGGTAAAAATTACTGCTGATACCACAAAGGTACAAATGATTGTGTGAAAATATTATGAAGGACTATATGCTACCAAATGTAACAACCTTGAATAAATGGACAAATTCCTAGGAACATAGAGTTTACATAGAGTGAACTAAGAACTGGAAACTCTAAATAGATCAAACAAGAGTAAGCAAATTGAAACAATCATCCAAAACCTCCCCAAAGGCAAAAGCTCAGGATGAGATGGTTTCACCACTAAGTTTTACCAAGCATTCAAAGAGGAACAAATTTCTATACTTTTAAAACTTTTCTAAAAAATTGAAGATGAAGCAATACTTTCCAACTCATTCAACAAGGTCAACATAATCCTAATACCAAAGCCTGGGAAGGATAACAAAACAAAACAAACAAAAAACAAAAAACAAAAAACTATAGACCAATATTTCTGATAAACATAGATGTGAAAATCCCAAACAAAATACTGGCAAATATGATTAAAAAATGCATTGAAGGAATTATACACCATGATCAAGTGAATTCATCCCACAAACATATGGATGGTTCAATATACACAAATCAATCAATGTGATATTTTACATAAACAAACTAAAATATAAAATTTATATGATTATGTTCATTAATGCTATAAAAGCATTTTATAAGATACAACATTGATTTATAATCAAAACACCTAATAAAGTAGGTATAAAAGTAAACTACCTCAACATAGTAAAGGCTATATATGACAAACCCTCACCTAATGTCATACTGAATGGGGAAAAATTGAAGCCTATGTTCATGAAATCAGGAACTAGACAAATTTTCCTTTTCACCACTGATATTCAATGTAATACTAGAAGTTTTAGCCACAGAAATCAGTCAAAAGAAAGAAATAAAAACCATCCAAATTGTGAGAAAAAAAATTTAACTGTCACTTTTGGCAGATGACATGATCCTTCATACAGGTAATTTTTAAGTTTCCACCATTAAAATATTAAAAGTAATAAATACAGTAAAGTTACAAAATATAAATCAATCTACAAACATCAATTATATTTCTATATACCAACAATAAAATTTCAGAAAAAGAAATGAGAAAAACAATATCTTTTGTGATCACAAAAAAAAGAATAAAATACTTAGGAATAAACTTTAAAAAGAACATGAAGTGGTTATATATGGAAAATTATAAAACACTACTAAAAGAAATTGAAGAGGACACACAAAACAATGAAAAGATATTCCATTTTCATAGGTTGGAAGAATCAACATAGTTAAAATTATCATATTATCCAAAGTCTCATGCAGACTTAATGCAATTCCCATCAAAATTCCACAGCCACTCTTTCAAGAAATAAAAGAATAATCAGATTTGTATAAAACTATAAAAGACCATAAATCACCAAAACAATCCTACATAAAAGAAATACGACTGGAGGCATTCACACTCCCAAATTTCAATTTATACTACAAAGCATCAATAATCAAGACAGCTTGGTATTGGCAGAAAAACAAAAGCACAGATCAATGAAACAGAATTTAAAAACCAGAAATAAACCCACAAATGTATGGTCAGATAATTTTTGACAAAGAAGTAAAAAACGTACAACGGGGAAGAAAAAGCTTCTTCGGTAAATGATGAAGAGAAAATTGGAAAACCACATGCAAAAGAATGAATCTGAACTGCGAATTTTCACCATACACCAAAATTAACTCAAAATAAATTGACAACATCCACATAAGAACTGAAACAATATACTGTATATATATAAAAAATAACATTGGTGCTGAATTTATAGACCTTGGGTTTAGGGATGACTTTATGAACCCAAACTCAAAGGCAAGGGAAGTAAAACCAAATATAAATGAATAAACTTTATTTATCACACTAAAAAGCTTCTGCACAGCAAAAGAAACCATCAATAAAGCAATGAGACAATCAAACAAATGGGAGAAAATATATGCAAACAATGCTTCTGATAAGGGACTAATATCTAATATATAAAGAATGTATACAACTCAACAGCAACATAAAACAAATGATTCAATTAAAAAATGGGCAGAAAACCTGAACAGACACTTCTCCCAGGAAGATGTAAAAATAGCCAACAGATATATGAAATAATGCTCAACTTCACTAGCTATTAGGAAAATGCAAATCAAAACCACAATAAGATACCACCTCATACCTGTTAGAATGGCTATTATTAATAAGACAAGAAACAACAAGTATTGGAGAGGGTGTGGGAAAAAATCAACCCTCATATACTGCTAGTGGTAAGGAAAACTGGTACACACCCTACAGAGGACAGTATTGAGGTTTCTCAAAAAACTAATAATAGAGTGCCTTAAAACCTGGTAATTCCACTTCTGGGTTTCTACCCCAAAATTTGAAAACCTTATTCCACAAAGATATATGTACTCCAATGTTCATTGCAGCAATATTCATGGTGGCCAAGTCATGAAAACAGCCAAAGTGTCCTTTGATAGATAACTGGATAAAGAAGCTGTGGTACATATACATGATGGAATATTACTCAGCTAAAAGAAAGAATGAAAGAGGGCCATTAATGAAAACACGAATGGACCTCAAGACCATCTTGCAAAGCAAAATAAGCCAGACAGAAAAAAACAAGAATCATATGATTTCACTCACATGTGGAACACAAAGCTGAAAGCAACAAAGAAACAAAAACTCCTGGACCCAGTCAACAGTTTAGTGGTTAGTGCTTATTGGGGGTAAGGGAAGAGAGGTGTGGGGGAGAAGGGACAGAGTCTCAAACATATGCTGATGGAAAGAGAACTGACTCTGGGTGATGAACAAATAACACAGCACATAGATTATGTATTGTAAAACTGTACACCTGGAACCTAGGAAATCTTTACTAACCAATGTCACTCAAAAATATTTAACAGAAAAAATTTATAGAAAATTTTTTCTTCATATTTCAGTGTCAAAGAGGGTGTAACTTAAGAAGGAAACTAATGTTGACTCTCAGTTTTCTCATTTCTAAAGTAGTAATAATAACATTATTAATACTCTATTGATATATTTATCAATTCATTTATTTATAGGTATCTATATCGATATCTAAACATGAATCCATAAGTCTAGATTTAGGTATAATTATACTGTGTATGTTTTTTCATTGCTTTAATTTTTACTATGGTGCTTTAAAAAATAGCATATAAAATTTGCTGTTCCAAACTGAGCATAAAGAAAATTTAAACATTGTCTGGATCCTCTGGCTTCTACCTAAATGACTCATGGTGAATATAAACTATCTCCTTAGAGAAAGGCTTATTTCTCATAAAAAGTCTACATCTTCCAGTTTCTAGTGTTACTAGTGTCTGCTGATGCCACATGCCAGTTGTCTTGGTAAGAAGGGACTTCATGAAGACATGTTCCAATGCTACCTTAAAGTGTTTCTCTTGACCCTTACCCGACCCATGATCATCTCATTAATTATCAAAAGCTTTTGATTATCCTGATATCATCATGTTATACATTTTCAGCATATCAAAGTATTGTGATGCACATTTCATTGCAGCTACTAGTCTGACTCCAGATTCCTAAAGACCTTGATGGCTTGAGAAATCTAGTCCTCAGGAGGAAAATGTTGGTTCAATGAAATCAAATCTTCAGGTCCGTGCCATATTCATATCTTATGTAAGGTTTTCCAAACACATGTTGGTATACAATGTGCTGCATCCATAGTAAAACTCAGTAGTAGACTTTCCTTTTGTGTTTCAGAAAAATTGGGGGGGTACATTATATTCTCTTTATTATAGTCTAAAGAATTAACACTATTTTTATTATTTTCAATGTTTTATTAGCCATCATCAATTGTTTTACAAGAAAATGTTGTTGTGTTTCTTTTTCAATGTCTTCTTGGGCATGTACTTCCTCAGAACTTGGGTTACTTGTACTTTAACATTCCATTATACTCTTGGTCTGCTGTGTTAAAAATGGCATTCTAGACACTCAGAAATAAATTGGGATACGGACTTTATTTATTCCCAGAGTCTCCCTAATATTGCTGTATGCCCTATCTCTCTACCTGTTTCTCACTCTGTTTGATGTTTATTTAGTCAGCACTGCGTATGCGGTAGGCACTGTGTTTGATACCAGGACTTAATTTTTTTTTTCATCCTCTGCTATCACAGTATTTTAAAGATAGCCAGGTTGGAGAAAAGATGAATACAAAACAAAAAGTCAAAATAACATGATAAAATTATTTTCTGACAATTTAGCTTTGAACCTGTGTCAAAATGTGTTAACAACCTGACTGTAGAGATAAAGACTTTTAACAGATCAGTTGCAGACTAGATTTACCTTTTCGTGGGAAATACTCTAGGAAAAGTAGATGGTTAGATAACCATTGCACCATATAGGTAAACCAAACAAAACCAAAAAACCTACTTAAGAATTATGCCTTCGGGACTGGTTAGAGGTAATTAGGTCCCTCCCAAGATTAACAGTACACTAAGAAAATAGACAGCTGAGTTCTTAGAAGTAGTCTTATTCTCATTAAAATTTATTTGAAAATTAATTGAGGTTTTTATCAGAGATGATAACTTTTTTTTTCCCAAAAGGATTTGTAAATTACAAAGTGAAACAAGTTTCTGTCTTAGTCCAGATTTGGTTCAATTTTTTTTCCATGTGAGTTTGTGAATAGTAGAACTGGACGTTTGACTAAAAGATTACTAATTGTCCAGTATGAGGGAAGAGAGGAGAGTCAATACACACATATCTCAGTCAAATATTACTGCTGAGATAAAAGGATTTATATGCAGTGAAAAAATATATTTCATATTTGAATCCTTGATAAACTGAAATATTTGAAAGGGGTCAGTAGTTTACTGCTCGAAACATTCTAAAAGTTTTGGCTTAATTGAGTTCTATGGAATGGGAAAACAAATTTTATAGAAATCCATCTTCTCTGTGGGGTACTGTAGGCTAAAACCACTCAGAAACTGATGAGCTTTTTATCTTTCTACATGGTTCTGGACTTGTGCAGAAAGCTATAATATCTATGAGTATATGCAATTTAATGGTTTTAAAAATATGTTTTTTAACTTTAAAGTGAAAAGTGCGTACTTTAGAAAGAGCCCTTTTTTCTCTTTCTCCCTTGCTTCCTCCCTCCTTCTCCCTTTCTCTCTCCACCTCTTTTTTTATCTCTTTCTCTCTCATCTCTCTCTCTCTCTCTCTCTTTTATTCTTTCTTTCTTGCTGGGATGATGGTCACTTTCTTAAAAATGAAAAGGACACGGTTGAGTCAAGTGACCATATAAATGATCCAGGGCAAAGAAGGATGATTTCCTAAAATATGGAGTTAACTGATACTTAATGAATGAATGGAAATTAGAAAATTAGTAGAACATTGGGGTGGAAAGCTGTAATGAAAATATTTAGTGAATTTCATCTCCTGCTTAAAATTTCATCTCCTGTTTTAAAATAAAAATATGCTTAAAGCAGACACATATATTTCTAGTTATAATTATGTAGACTTTAAAAACTTTATGAAATATCTTAACCTTGTAACTTCTTCATGTTAGTTATTGTTGTTGGTTGAATGTTGGTTTTGATTAACAGTAAAAGCTTTGACAAAGCATATTACTCAATACCTGCTTTCAGAAAATATCTAATTTAATCCTGAAAATTACTTTATTAGGTACATACTATTTATAGTTCTAGAAAAAAAACCATGTTACTAAAGAAAGTTAAGTAACTTGCTCAAATTTACAGAAAATGTTTGATGATACTATTAGAGTCTTTTTGTTTGTCTGTTTTATTTTTTTTTTACTTCAAAGTCTATGCTATCTAAGTCTTATTTGCTGTCAATCTTTGAATCTTGAGCTTGAATTTTACCTCTGCCACTCCTTAGTAACTATAGATAGATTATTTAGCCTCACTGAATTATGAAATAATTCTTTCTTCTATGAAATGTATCTAATTTGAGGCCTTATTTGCTCAAAGCACCTGGACAACTAGTGTTATTAATTTTTCTTTTTCTTCCTAAAAAGCTCATCATTGAAAGCAGTAAGGAATAGGAGAACTAAAGAAACAATTTTTCTCTACTTCTGAAGCCAGGTTTAAGGGTGAAATCCTCAAGGGATAGAAAGTGTGTTTATTTATTAGAAGAAGTCAAAGTCAGCTGATGAAAATAATAGGCTGAAAAAGTTTCTCTGAGACTTAAATGCAAAAGGGATAAGGGGTTCCTGTAAATATGCATGATCTCATGACTGTCTTCATTTTCATTTGCTTTTTGCCATTTCTTAGAGCAATCTATAATACCTCATAGGCCGTTGAAAAGGCTTTTATGAGGATGGCGGTATATAAAGTCTAAAATTTAAGTTTGCAAAATCATCCGTAAAAAAAGTACTGTGTATCTCATCGCTGAATATTACTATTGTCTCATCTGAAGTACTCCCCTTGGGAAGCTAGGCACTGATACCAACACCTAGTCCACCCTTCAAAAGCAATTTTAGAACTCTATTTCTGTAATGGCCATCATAGTTGGCCTTATATTACTCTTGATGTCCTGAATGTAATCAAAATGTCTTTCTTTTAATATTTTCTTTATCTCCAGATAGAGAAAAATCACTGGGGGCCAGATCAGGTGAGTAGAAGGATTTTACAACACAGTTATTTGTGTACTGGCTAAAAACTCTCTCATAGACAGTGCAGTGTGAGCTGGTGTATTGTCTTGATGCAAGAACCATGAGTTGTTGGTGAAAAGTTGAGGTAATTTTTCTCTAATTTTTTCATGGAGCCTTTTGAGCACTTCCAAGTAGTAAATTTGGTTGACTGTTTTCCCAATTCATACAAATTCATAATGAACAATCCCTCTAATATCAAAAGAGTTTAGCAACATTGTTTTGACTCTTGATTTAGATTGATAGAGCTATATTGGTGGAGAATTGGCTGTCCCCTCTTGTGCACTTGGACATTTTGTTTCAGGGTCATATTGGTACATTTATGTTTCATCACCAGTGATAACATAGCCCCAAACTTCATCTTGCCTCTCCAAAACATCTTGGCAAACTTCAACTCTCCTTTGCTTTTCATGTATAATGAGCTCCTTCAGACCATTTTTGCATATACCTTTCTCATGCCAAACTTTTCTGTTAAGATTTTTCTAACTGTTTCTCTGTCAATGTTTACTCAGTCTGCTATGCCTCTCACAGCCAGCTGATGATTTTGACACACAATGTTTTCATTAGTTCTGCTCATGACTGGGTACCCTGACCTCTCTTCATCAGTGATACTTTTAGAAAAAATGTTTACTCCATTTGTATGCTACCATATTTTCATGGCACTATCCACATAAACTTGAATTAACATGTTCCTGATATTACTTCCACTCTTGCCAAGTTTAATAAGAAATTTAATGTTTTTTGTTCTCTAATTCAAGTTCTGAAATTCTCATGATGGCACACAAAAACATGCAACAACAATAATGAATGCCACTCAACAAGACATTGCCATATGGTGACATGAACATATCTGTGAGACACAGATATACCAAGATTATAAAACCTTAACAAGTTGTTTTTACACTGCTTCCAATGTAAGCACACAGTGGCAAGTTCACCACAAACTTAATTGTCAGACCTCATAAATCAGTAGGAGGTAGTTATGATTTTATAGCTTCTAGTGTTACAGACTAGAAAATACCTATAAAAAGTAGAATTATCTTAATAACTCTATAAGTGTTTTCATGGTAATAATGTTAGAGAGAATTAAAAAGAAAAGCCCAATGTACTATCTGGGAGAAAAAGTGAAGAAATCTAAATCAAGACTCTGTAGTTAGTTTTCTCTCTCATGTTTCAGGAAGTAAGTGGTAGGTCCTCATTAAATAGTAATTAAAGTGAATTAAAAATAATATTGTGACTGCCATTTATTTTTGTATTCCAAGTGAGATAACTGAATACAAATCACAAGAAAACTTTTTACATATAATAAAGTGATGCATAAATGATAGTCACTATTAATAACTTATTTAAACCATTTTTAGACTACTAAGTATATACTAAGTACTGAGGATACAAAGATTAATGAAGTTTTAGTTTTTTTTTACATAAATAAGTCTTGGAAAAAGAAGTGTTAGAAAAATATTTTCTTGAAAATGAGCAAATAGTTATAAAAAATAAATTTACTTAGAAATAACAAACAAGATTCTTGGCTGTACTTTCAGTGGAGCTTCAAATTTTGTTTACCAGATCCTCTGGGAATTATCTTATTTTAGAAGGCTGTGCACCTTTGATTGTCTTTTATGTTGACTAAGCTATTTTACAACCCTGTAGAGATGAAAGTTATGCTGTAGAAAACTGATAACAATGTAGCTTTTCTTTCCATAGAAATGTAAATGAATTTAGTCCAGTAGAGAATAAAAATCTCTACAAAACATTTTAATTTGAACAATTTTAACATCCTTTTTGTTACCTCACCATTAATGAGCTAAATAAAATGTTTGAGAAATGTTCATCATATGTTGGCTGAGAGTCATGGTTTTATCATCTTGAAAATTATACATTCACACAAGGTAACTTTTAGGCACCTGGCATTTTAAACTCATTTATGCTAGAAAAATCTCTACTATCTGGAAACTTCCATGCAGGGTCTTTATAAACTAATGTTAAGAAAAAATTTTTTAATTACACTTGTTAAAAAACTATGTCATATTTTATTCAAGACCATCACAATAATTGTAGAGACCACTGCAATAGGGTTTGTGATGGAAAGACAGATTGAGTTCAACTTAAAATAAAACAAGTAAAAGTGGAAATTTACAACCAAGGAGAAGTGAGGTGAATAATGAATGGAAAATTACTAAGAGAAAATATCATGGATTAAAAAATATTCTGGCTCAACTGATGAAATAACATTCTTGCTGAAAGCAGACTAGAGTGCTCAGATATTACCTGGAAGATGGTGAAGAATAAGAAACCTGATGATCACATATGAGGCCAGGCAATTAATTTCACAAACTCATCTTAGAAAAAGTGCTACATACCTCACTACTGAATATCACTATGGTCACCTTTGAAGTACTCCCTTGGAAAGCTATGCACCGATACCAGCATCTAGGCCACCCTTCAAAGAAAGTTCGGACTTTTTTATTGGAATGACCATCAGAGCTATCATTGTACTCAAAATCTGATGATTAAGTTCACAAACTTGCCACAATGTGCTTACCTTGGCAGCACTGTACAAACAAGTTGGTAAGATGTCATAATTCAGTGGTGAGTTCATGAATTTAATTGTCAAATTTTGGATACAATGACAGCTTTAATGGCTATTCCTAAAAATGAGTTCCAAAATTGCTTTGAAGGGTGAACTAGGCTCTGGCATCAGTCGTGTAACTTTCTAAGAGTAGTACTTTGCAGGTGACCATTGTGATATTCAACAATGAAGTATGTAGCATATTTTTAGGGTGAGTTCACAAAATTAATTGTCCAAACTTGTATCATGAGCAACCACATACAATGTTTCAGTAAAAACATTTTGCCTGTTGCTTGAAAGTGTCAGTTTTTTGAGTTGCAGTTAACAGAGAATCTATTGTATTGAACAGTGCTTAACTGATTTAGCATGATTCTTGCCAAAATTGAACAATGTAAAGACAAACATAGAAGTCCAAGTGTCAGGGCTTAATTGAGAAGAGAGTTCAAAACAGCACGATTAAAGTTTGTTCAAGGAGGAAATTATTTCACTAGGAAAAATTCTGAAGTTTCAGTACAAATTGGTAGTTACAAAATGTCATGGATATAAAAACTACAGTTTGGAGAATATATTGTATTGTAAATACTGTACAGTGTCAATAAATTGTATTACAATAAATTGTATTGTAAATACTGTATAGTGTCACATGAGTACTAGAGTTATTGGAGGAATCACTTCATAAATTATACAAATGTTTAACAACTATGCTGTGCAGCTGAAACCAATATAAAAATAATATTTAATATCAACTATAATTATATATAGAGAGAGAGAAAGAGAGAGAGAACTAAGGGCATGTGTAGTGCAGCATGGGGAATAATGTTCTAATAAGTATATATATAGTGTCTGATGGGTAGTAGAGTTATTGGGGTTATAACTGTGTGAATTATATAAATTTCTGACTATTCTGTTGTCCTATATGCAATTATATAAATGTCTGGTCACTCTGTTGTCCTATATGCCTGAGACTAATAAAAATATTAATAATTAAAAAAAGAAATCTGAGGGTTTAGGAAAATAAGGTAAATTAACAAATACATAGGGTGCCAAAAATTTTTATACATATTCTAAATAAGAAAAAACTGTATTAAAATTGTAATACTTAATATACACTAATAACAGAAGATGAATACAAGTCATGTTTGACTTATGCAATTACAGGAGGGGCTCAAAGTGGTTACCATCAGGGTTGACACTTCTGATTACAGCAAACTACTGCTTGAGCAACATTGACCAAAGTGTCCACTTGTATTACTGTGCATGCTGTTTCAATTTCTTCCTGAAGTACTGCCAATGTAGTCTGTTTTCTATGGTATATCACATCCCTTTAAGATCCCCCATAAGTAGAAGGCAAGGCATGTTAAGTCAGGAGAACATGGGGGAAACTCAAACAACATTCTTGAATTCCAAATACAACTTCAAAATGAGCTCCTTGAAAGACAATCATGCTTCTACCATTTTGTTTTTTACTATCCTGCCTGTCGCATGGCATTCATTTGATTAATGCCATTTTTTTGAGCAAACATCATACTACACATTGCTACCATAATTTTATTCAACTTTGAAATGTAATAGATAAATAACATCTCTTAAAACATGTATACTTCTACCTGGCACTCCCAGTATTTGTGAAATAATCTGATAGATTTTCTACAAATGCTTAAGAGTGACCCAAGTAGCAAGTACTGTGTAGAGATAAACTAGAATTTTTGGCTTATTATACATAAGAAATGCTTGAATATCTATATTTTAATATTAATTTACAATGTGTCATCATCTATATTACAAATATATTATCATGTTGTATTATGTTTAAGAGATAAATTTATCTTTTAATAAATTGTTAATTTACCTTTTAGAAACTTAATAATGAAATTTTCCAAAGTATAAATGGATTGTATTTGCTCTGAACTTCTTCATTATGTGTAACACTTGAAACATTTTTATTGTTAATCTTTTTGAGGTAACACATTATATTTTATAAAATACACTTACTCTTATGTAAACAACTAATTAGTAACAAAGTAAAACAAAAACAAAAGAGCACACTTACCTCTTTATTTTCAAAAGCAGCAACACTAGGAAAACAAGAAGAAAAATTAAAAGGCTAAACATTTAATATTTTAGAATTTTGACACGTTTTTGTAAAAAAAAAAGAATTTCATATTTTTTCTCTACAGGAGGCAGAGGCCAGTTTCTCATGTTTTATTTTTGTTTGTTTTTATACTATTCACTTACTCTCTTATCCTATCCTCAGGTATTTTTTAGAATTGTGGCCATAACAGTAAGCAAACAACATTTTTCCCCATCATTTAACTTGGGCAAGGGTGCTTACAATAGGGAGAGCAAGCAGTTTGAGCTTATATTCATGTTTCATGCTTGAGAACTAAGATTAGTGTGGGTAGAAGCAAAAGTATCCAGCCTGAGTTCCTTCATGATTTAGAAATGATCAATAATACTGTATTCTGCCATGAATAATGTGCACCTACATTTTTGACCCAGATTTTTAGGAAAAATATATTTTGTTTCAATTTTTAATTCAAATTTTTATTTGTTTATATTTAGGTGCTTGTTCTTATAAAGAAATTGTAGCATTTAGTTTTTAGCATATTATGGTACAAGACATTTTATTTAACAAATAATTACAAAACACAAGAGCAGATAAAAGCTATAAAAAATCTTATAAAATTTTTAAAATAAAAATAACTGATTATCATATTCCAGGGTATTATTTTGCATACAAATACTGTTATTGATTTCTGGAGTTACACTTTTAACTTAAATGAAAGAAGTAAAAACATTTATATATGTACAGAATTAGTACTAATCATGTATAATGCACACACTTATTTTTTTCACACAAACTTGGGCAAAATGTAAACATTATACATAGCAAAATATGATAATTTGTTTCTTCTAATACAAGTTGCCTTTAGACTCTCCATTAGTATAGAGACCAGAGAGGGTCTTGTGAGACAGTAAACAGACTTTGTATTCAGATAAACCTGTCTGTCTCTGTTTTTTGTTAGCTGTCTTAAGTTGGGAAAATTTTTTCACCTACCAGAACTTCATTCCTGAACTATAAAATTAAGATAATAACATGTCCTTCATGAGGATTTCATGCAAGTTAGACAAGAAGAAGTCTATGTTGTATTTATTTATAGATAGTTGATTCTTAATAATGGTAGCTGTTATAGACACAATATAAAAATCAGGTACAATCTCTTTCAGAAAACATTTTATTGTATTTTAGTGATAAAATACTCTTCATTTGGTGTGGGGTTTGGAACTCAGTAACTACAGAATCTAACAAGGGAAAAAATTAGTATAATGGAAACATATCTTTCAAAATAGGTAGGCCAAGGGCATAGTCAAAAATGATGTTAGAGCAAACATGAGACAACATGAAGGTAGATTTTAAGGAGCTGTAATTTTATCTAGAGGAAAATAGGGCATTGATAATGTATTCTAAACTAGATCATATTCATATTTGTTCCTTATAAATATCAATCTGAAAACTAAGTAGGAAATGGAACCAGCAGCTGACTTCATACTAAAATGACCACCTGTTTTAGAAGCCTCTTTTAAAAGTAGGAAGTATAAAAATAATTTGAAGTACCATGTAAATTAGCGAAACAAATATGATTTGGGGAACTTCTTAAATCACACCCATTGATGATTACCTCTTTAAGCATGATATTATAAAATAGCTTCCAGTTGTTCAGTGCTATACTTGTTCAGACCAATTATGTCAGGTCCTTACCATACTTCCAAAGATACAATTTTGAAGTATATTAATCATTAAACCTGCATACCATTTAGTTCTTAGGTATCAGGTTCACCTTGTCATGTTCGTTATGACCAGAGTTCTCCCTCTATCCCCAGACAATTGAATCCCTCATTGGTACAGCTTGACCAGAGGTGGCAGAAACCAGGTAGGTAAAAATAATTGGTAGCATTCAGTTTCTATCTTAAGAATTTGAAATGGAAATATGAGTAAATTTGTCATTTAGCAGGAGGCAGACATATCAAAAGACAAAAGGAAAAAAAGCGACAGATAAGTTAAATGCAAATAAATCTTATTAATAAGCAAAGTACTCACATTCATATCTCATGTCCTGGTCCAACCACATGTTTTGTTCTCACTAGGGCCCAGCAGTATGCCAGTTCTTGCTGAGACCAAAGAAGGGTTGTTTAGAAAATAAGGCAATTGAATAAGATTTAGTGAAGGATAATTCAAAGTCAGGCTTCTAACTTCAAAGATTCTATGATTTAGTCTGCAATATTTTTTTCATGTATTTACAGAACCATGGTTCTATATAATTTCACCAGCTTTAATATTTGTTGGTTTCATTTTTAGAATAGTTGAACTTTTGACCAACTTGTCCTCATATTGGATAAAGAAAGTATTTGAAAGATATGGTAACTAGATTAGACTGCCAGAATCTCAAGTGGTCAGTCATACTTAGTCATTATCGTTTCTAGATAGATAGGATGATGTGCTCTTGAGTTACAATTTTCTCAAAGCGTTTTTATAAATGTCAGAAGTGTTTTAAGTTACCCATGAAAATTAAAGTTCCATACATTAAAAATTACAAACATTTATGAAATTAAGAAGGTTAACACGACCATGTGCTGAGCCAGAACTTGTATTATAGCTATTTATTCCATCACCTTAGCTTTGAGAATTTATGTTTTGTGAGAGTATTTTAAGCACAGCATTTTCATCCTTAATGTATTTATTATAGCTATCCCTTAGAAATCAGCTCTGTGGGACACACAATCGAAAGTTTTTTTGCAGTGCAATTAGGACAAATCGTTTCATGCAAAATTGGATGCCTAAAAGAACATCAATTCTTATATGAAATAGTGTAGAGATAGTAGGACATGTTCAAAATACTGATGGAACTATTTTACATTAATAATTTTACTGTAATTAGTACTTCAGTTGATTCATATTTTACAGTTGTAGCTTTCAGGGTAGGAAGACATGTGCAAAGAAGAAAGAATTTAACACTGATTATTAGTAGTGTTAGTGCCTCCTTGGCAATATGTAGATTAAAAACCAACTCTCGGATTTTTTTCCTTCAGTTCTGTTAAACAGTGAACTCTGTAACCTGAAAGAAAATTAATAATGTGCAGAAAAAAATTTTTTAATGATATTAAAAAAACAATTAATTACTTTAACAACTAGAAACTTCAATTTTTTCCAAAACTCATTTTAAATTTCCTTTGCTGCTGTACATTGTTTGTCACATATTTACATCTCAAATGACTTTTTTTCTCTAAAAAGACTCACCATTTTTATTTCAGATTTTGGCAGAGCTTTCTCATTTATTGTATTACCCAAAATAAAATTCACAATATCTGTAAAGTATATTGATATTTTTTCATATTAATTTTAAATATGAAGGTACATTTAAAGCAATCTATAAAAAGTTATTTCTTATTATATTGTACTTGGTAAATAAGATACTCACTTGATAAATACTACTATTCTAAGGATAAACCTTATTTTATTTTCTATATTTAATTTTTATTAATTTCTAATGTTCTTTTTTTTAAAAAAAATATTGATTTTTAATGTTCTCTTTTATGTTAAGGAGTTCCTAGTAGTATGATTTTAAACAATAAAACTTTCAAGCAACCTATATGTACCAGCAAAATTTGCTCTAGACAATTCTATCAGTGAAATACTTTAAGCATTAAGTCTCTGTTTCAACATTGCAAATCAAGCTTTCTATTGTTTAAATTTATTGGTTAGTAAAAATTACATAGGTCCCAGGTGTACAATTCTGCATTACATCTTCTATGTGCTGTATTATGTGTTCATCACCCAGAGTCAGCTCACTTTCCAGCCTCATATATTTGTGTCCCTGTCCCTATTACCCTACCCCGCTTCCCCACTACCCTCAGGTAACTACTAAATTATTTACTGTGTCCATGAGATTTGTTTCTTTGTTGCTTTCAATTATATGTTAACAATCAAACTAAATTTCTTCATCCTGGTCCCTTATTTTACACACTCTCCCATCCCTCCTCCCATCCTTAAGAAGTCCCTCTAACATTCTTTGTAGTGCTGGTTTGGTGGTGATGTATTTCTTTAACTTTTCCTTATCTGAGAAGCTCTTTATCTGTCCTTCAGTTTTTGAATGCTAGCCTTGCTGGACACATTAGTCTTTGCTGTAGATCTTTGGTTTTCATCACGTTGAATATTTTCTGCCAATTCCTTCTGGTTTGTAAAGTTTCTGGTGAAAAATCAGATGAGAATAGAATGAGTGTCCCTTTATAAGTTACAACTTGCATTTCTCTCACTGTTTTTAGAATTTTCTTTTTAACTTTTCCCATTTTAATTATGATGTGTCTTGGTGTGTTCTTGTTTGGGATCATCTTGTTTGGGATTCTCTGTGGTTCCTGGACTTGTATGTCTATTTCCTTCACCAGGTTAGGACATTTTTCAGTCATTATTTCTTCAAATAAATTCTTGATTCCTTGTTTTTTCTCTGTCCTTTCTAGTACACCTGTTATTCTGATATTCTTCTGCTTAACATTTTCTCAGAGGAACCTTAAAACATCCTCATTTCTCTGGATTCTCATATTTATTTGTTCTAAATGGGAGTTTTCTGCTGGCTTTTCCTGCACATCACTGCTCTGTGCTTCTATTTTATCTAGTTTGGTTATTTTTATTTCATTCTTCATTTTAGTTAATGTAGTCATTATCTCTCTCTGATCCTTTATAATGGTTTGTAAGTCTTCTTTAATGCTTGCTAACGTTTTGTTGAAATTATCATTCAGTTCCTTAGGCATTTTTATAATTGTTGCTTTGGGCTTGGTCTCTAATGGGTCATCTGTCCCTATCTTTTTAACTCTCTGGTTTCTCATTTTTTGCAGCCTCTCTGGACCCACCCAGCTATAATTTCTTTGGTGTTCTCTTTTGATACTGGATGGGCGGAGGTCTATGGGGGAGGCGTGTTTGTGGCTTTGTTTTCTTTCTGTGGCTATGGGGGTCATGCAGAGAGTTTAGGTGTGATTGTGCCTTTCTGTTTTTGGTTTGCCCCACATGCAGATTCTACCCTGAGTTTGGGGTCAGTCCCATTTGCTGGTTTTTCAGATTGTCCTGGGTGTGGGCTGAGAAATGCATCTAAAGCCCCTTCTCTACTTCTCCTTTCTGGCTAGAGTGTTTATGCTGCAGCTCCTCACTGTCCAGTAGCTCCCCCTCTTCTGGGAACCAGAGTGAAGTCCAGCCATTGTGTTTTGTGGACTGGTTTGCACCTTCTAGGACCAAAGTGAGGTGGTAGTGGGATCTTATGGCCCCACCTCTGGGCTCCCTTTCCTCTGTCCCATGGACCAAGTGAAGCCCAGAGCGCTCTTCCACTGCCTTCTTCTTCCTTCCTCCTCCAGTGTTAGAGCTCCAAGCATGGACCCACGTGGCCATATCCTTATTCTTCTCTATATTTATCCTTTGTTTAACCCCTGCCTACCTGTAGGTACCTTATTGTGCATTGTGTAGAGGGCCCTTGTTTGAAGTATAGGTGTTTTATTATATTGGTTGTAATTACCAGAGAAGTTTTTCAGAGGTCCCTCTCATGCCACCATTTTGTTGTGTCACCAAGCTTTCTACCTATTAACTACCAAAAAATAAACATGACTTTTGGCTTAGATTGTATTTTAATTCAATTTTCTCCTTTATTCTAAATGTTTATGTCTTTTTTTCTCAAGAGACTGTTCTAAACAAAATTCTTCTAATGAAACACGCATATGTTTTACCAAGTCAGGTTCTTGGACAGAGACTTTCTATATCATACCAAAAATCATAAAAAGTAAGATTTTGTAGGTTATATAGTTCTGTATTCTACATAACACTAACCATTTAAAATTCTTTAGATTTGTAAAAATCTAGGTGGTTGGCATTATGAGAAGAAAACCTCTAGGAAATTGACTGAATTTTTTAGTTTTAGCATCATTTCCCCCATTAATCAATTATTCAATCATTCATCGTCATCATCAATAACCTTTCTCAAATATGTATTGAGCACAAATCACATTTTGACACCCTATTAGGCATTTAGGGTATATATTAATATGAGAATTAGTTCTTCTTTTTTGGGAGTTTACAGTTGACTTGGGGATGCTGAACATATTGATGAAAGCATAACTAGTTGTAAGACGACATGATACAGAACAAAAATAGCATTCTATGAAAGATCAAGGGAAATAATTCTTCCTGAGTTTATTGCATTTTGGTACAAGCAGAAGCACTGATTCTCTTGGTTCCAGATGATCTTTTAATAGATATTTGCATAGTAAGCAACCTTAGAAAGTAGAAATAGTGTGTATCTCAGAGCAAATGGCAGATTTGTGTGCTACCCAGTGTGATAATGATAATGTTCCCCTAGAGGCAAGGATTAGGCAGATTTGCTTATAATCCATTATAGAAAATTGGGGTCTCCTAAATTCAGTGTTTTTCAGCTGTGATGCAAACATACTGTGTGTAAAACATCCTCCAGGTCAACTTCACATCATCCTGTAGGATTTGAACTACAAGGGAAATGACATGAATATGAAACTAAACTGTTTTCTGTTCTGTGAGGAACAAAATCCAATGTCTCTGACACAGAAATCTTATGTTTTTTGTCGTTACCTATGAAATTGTTGCAGACACATGTGAGAGCTTGCTGGTAGAGTAAAAACTCAGACCTTTCACAATTTCTTATGGAGATTTGTGTTAGAGGAAAAATTTGAATATTTTGATGATCTCTTATGTGTAAATAAATACTTCCTGGACTTTGACACATTTCTGGTCATCAATACATCTTAATTACCTGGAATATAGGATTTTTAAACCCTATCTAGCAAACAAAGGGGGAGGTGGTGTAGATAAAGTTGTACTTAGCTAACTTAATAGGGCATATGTAAAAGAAGGAGAAATTGGAAAAGTTGAGTATGTTTTAAAGATATGCTCAGTATTTTATTTCACCAGGTTTAGGAGTATAACTTATTCTCAATATCTCATTTCTGTACTCTGAACTTTGTAGAAATGGTATTTTTTCATTGGAACTATTGTAATTTGATTATTTCTGCATACATTTATTCTCTCATTAGACTTTTATCTAGCTGTGTTAGATAATCTTGTTTCAGTAGAGAAATGTGTACATGTAGCATAGCTTTGAAATTATGGCAAACAGTACTGAAGAGAGCTGCCTATGAAGAGATGTAATCGTGGGAATGCTTATATTCAATAAAAGTTATCATAAGGCATTATCATAATGAGGAGCTTCAGTGTTTTTCAAGTACAACATCTTATGAATTATGCAAAGCTATTTTTGAACTACAATGCAACACTAAATTAAGTTCTTCTTTTGTTAAAAAATTAAAGCATAATCAGATACTATTCTCTGCTCATTTTTAATTTCTACATTGCTGTTTTGAGTATGTAAACCTACAAAAATTATATTTTTTCTTTACTTCCTTTTTCTGTTTTAATGTAATCTTACATCAGTTTCATTGTTTTCTTCTTTTAGTGTTGGATTATGAAACCAACTGGCACTAGTAATAATCCTTCACACTGGAACTCAGCAAACACTTCATTTTTGTTAAGCCAGAGTCTTGCAACATGCTGCCTCCATTCAGCGAAAATAAAAGGGGTAGAACAGAAAGAGGAGATCATGTATATATTAAAATAACAGCAGTCATATGACAGTTTCAGGTCTGTGTTTGGATAATTTGCATATATACCATTAAATCTGCCTGAGCTTCACTATCAAATTTTGATGTTGTCAATCAATTTGTGGAAGTCAATAATATATTTTTATAAAAGCAAGTTTTCTTATAAATGTACCTCAATAACTGACAACTGGCCCTGACAAAAAGACAAGAGAGACAAGTGTTTGTTGCAGGAAAACATCAATATATGGTATTTCATAGACAGGACTACTTTGGAAAGCCTCTGCTATTTTTGGACCATTAGCATCAAGTCAAGGTTTCAAATGATAAATTCAATTGGAGTGCAGTTGACTAAGTGATCTAAAATAGTGTGCATTAGGAGCAATATACAAGCATGGAGTTCATTAACTGGCTGTGTCAATGTGATCACCCTTTAGTAACACAATCAATTTGCTGGTCTTTGAATATTAGCAGTGGTCAGACTAAATTAAATTTAATGTACATTGACCAAGTGATTTACAGTACCTAGGTTTATGCTATCTCAGAATAAAGAATGATGACTTCCAAGTATTCTAGGAGCAAAGAGAGGAATAAATCTAAAATGGGTCAAATAAGGTGAGAAAATATGCCTTTTGTTTGCTCCCAAGTTTTACAATAGTTCTTTTCCTGAAGTCTGCGAAAAGTGTCAAACTAATTGAAATCCTGTGAAAGCCACAGATACTACAGGCTTGAATGCTGTATCGGCACATTGGTATTGCATTTACATTTCCATCAAAGCCTTTAAAGCTTATATTATGGAATTCCTACTGACAGGTGCTATGCAAGCAGCACCATTATGATATGCTGAAATAGTCATTGTAGTTTAATAAGGAAACCATGAAGACCGAAAGGACAAGGAAAATAGTTTAAATTTATTACAAGCACATCAGAATTCTTGATTTTTCAAACTGTTTCTTTAATATATGATATCTGAATAAATAAATGATGGTAAAGATCTTATCTGAAGTGACCACGTGTATCATATTCAGATATGTTAATATTTTGCAATGTATACTATCACATTTTTTTCCTTTGCATAATATTTGCCAATAACAATCATAGACATGTACAATTATTTCATACTTACACTCCAAATATGTGGCTCTTTGATGAATGGAGAGTGGGTGGGTTTTGAGAACAAGTGGAAGTTGTCTTGATATGTTTAGGCTGTATGTGATCTTTACGATAAATCAGGTTTTTGTACTTCACCAGCAACTGGTATAATTCAGAGTCAGAACGTTTTATATACCATAAATTTTAAGTAATAATAAATAAAACAATTGCTACCAAATAAAATGAACTTCTTCCTTTAATTGAGAAAAAAGCTCCTGGGTTTTACATACTGTATATACTTTAGTTCCAGAATTGACTGCTATTCTATTATGCTGGGCTAGGGGGTGCCAAAACCTTACAGCTGAATGAGACCAGGCTCTCAGAACCGAAAACAGGTTTTATCTGTCTTTTGGAAAAAGAGGTAAGGGGTGTTCTGTGTGTGTGTGTGTGTGTGTGTGTGTGTGTGTGTGTGTGTGTGTGTGCAGAGAGAGAGAGAGAGTGCATACATGGCTAAATATAAGGTGATGGAAAGAGAAGTCACATTAGGTGGTGAACTTATTATATATCAAGTTGACAATGCATTGTAGAATTGTATGCCTGAAACCTATGTAATCCTTGCTAACAGATGTCACCCCAATAAGTCTAACAATAAAAATGAATTTTAAAAAATTTATATCTACTTTGGTAAGGTTTCCAAAGGAAGAAATTTTAGTAAGAACATTAGCAACTGCTGATTTTTACATAAAATATGTTGATGCTTCAAATCATTTCAAATTTTAAAACCTGTGAATGTCACATTTTAGGGAATCTATTCAGGTTATTTTTCTTATTTTTTTCTTAAATGACTTTTATATTTTTTCCAAATTTTAAATAGGGTGTTTTAAAGAATAATTGAAGTTCTAGACAGTTAAGTATGCCAATTAAAATTTTTGTTATAAATATTTTTTATTATTAAGCCAAGTGTGTTTAGGTCAGCCTATGAATATTGTATTTTAGAGAGAGGAGGGACAAATACTATTAATCAATGTTCTAATTTTGTCAGGTTAAAAATTAAAATATTTTTTATAAAAAATCAAGGCTTTGTTAAGTTGGAAAGCATTGTAACTAATATTGAGTCTCTATCATTGTTGAGTCTCTGTCATTGTTGCTTTTACTTCTCCAGAAGTATTGATATCATTTAGAAATTTAGATATTTTGATTCCAACACTTATTTAAATGGTACTTTTTCTAGTCTAGTTACAGGTTAAGGAAGAGATGCTCAAGAGAAGCCTATGTAACAAAAAATACACACACACACACATACACACACACACACACACATACATATATGTATACACACTATATATATATACACACACATGTCTATGTGTATGTGTGTGTGTGTGTGTGTGTGTGTGTGTGTGTGTGTGTGTGTATTATGACTCAGATTTACAATTCTTTGAAAAGCTTTGATTTTACTTTTTTATGGGCATATTTGACATTTCTTGTGAGGTTCTTTTTAAGGTTATTTTAAGAAATGCAATCATCCTTTTGTTTAAATTATCTTTATCCACCAAATTTAAAAGGCAATTTCTGAACCAGAAGTTTGGTAAGAAATAAAGAATTTTGTAATTTGGTTGAATTGATTTTAGAACAACATGTTAAACTCCTCCAGTGCCCAGCACTGTGATAGATCTGATGAACATAGAGTGAGTGACAGTTCCTATCCATGAGAAGCTTAGTCTAATCTTTCCCTCATACTGAAGATGAATTGTAGATCCAAAACAGGTTTAATTTCATAAACCTAGAGAAAAGCATTCCTCAAATTAATTTTATTGGCTTATAAAGAAATGATATAGTCCTACACCTATTTCTTATGTAGAAAAGATGTGGATTGGTTCTTATTCAAAAAGTATACTTACTACTGTGAAAGGAATGATGATTTGCACATCAATTGCTTTCACTTATTGGAGGGCTTCTCTTGGGCCTACCATTTGGAGAAGGGTATAGTTCTTGAATTAATTAATTTAGCAAATAGTTAATGTGAATTTATAATGTGGCTGTTACTGGACATCAGCTGTGGTGATTTCTGTTATAATTGAGCCCACATATTAATTGGGGAAATAAAGAATTATAGAGAAAATTTATAATTTTATTTCAGTAAATGAAACAGGCTAAGCACGTGGTATTAAGGCACTTCAGGGAAAAATTACCTAAATTATATTTTTTTAACATGAAAGCCACATCATAAGTAAAAGAGATAAAAAATACAGTTAAGCAGTGCCATTGGAATCACTTGAAGCTAATACTAAATTCCTGCTTCAGAGTAGAAGTACCATTAAGTTATAGATTCCTCAGGAACTCTTAATGCTAAATAGATATATTTTTAATGAACAATAATAGGAGGGGTCCTTTACCTAAACCTTTTTTTGAAGTCATTATGCCTCTTAAAATTGTTAGCGTATAAAAGGACATCCATAAATATTTTCAACTGATTAATTATATATATAATAGTATGAAATGATGTTTTCCATTTATATAAATAAAATGAACTTTTGAAAGAAAATCTTAAATATATAAAATTCTTTGAAATCCAGGTCATCTTAAAACTTGCTTTTCCTAATTACTAATACCCTTTTAAAAATATAGTTACTTGTATATGGTATTTGTGGATGCATGTGTGTATTTACCGAATTGTGTGTATGAAAGTAATTTAAGAGGTTTATCAAGGGTGTTCTACTTCTAGTTCAGTTTTTATAGCTATTCAGGCCTTGTCTATCAGAATGTGATGGATGACTTCAGGAATTGAACTCTGACCCTCACTGGGAGAATATGCTCCTTATCAGAAGTATCTCAAAGGATTCCCATTACCCTTTAAGTTAAAACACTCCTGAAATCATTTATTATTTTTTCCTTAGGTAATGAAAACTTCCTTTTCAGTTTATAATAAGTTAATAACAAAATGATATGTACTCCAAATAGCCACTTATGGCATAAAATTATTATCTGATTTATATAATATTAATATTATAGCCAAAAAGTTCAAATTGCCACTAATTATTATCAAACTAATTTACCAAATTCATCTAATGGGTATAACACTTGGAGAAACAAAGAAATGCTATATGTAATATATAAACCCTTTCAGAAAATTAAACACAAACAAACACAAGCTTAGTCAATGGTAGAGTGTAATTTACCTATTCCTTTAAAATAACTGAAGGTTTAAAAAAATAAAAAATAAAAAATAAAATAACTGAAGGTTTGATTATTTCAGTCTCATGTCAGTGTTATATTTTGTTATATTACTATAATGAAATAAGCCTGCATAATAAAATCTAAAATCTCAAGTATATCTTAGAGCCCCCAAAGATTCATCTAAGATACTTACCAGTGCATAAGATATGTCTAATTCAAGTATACATGCTTAATCAAGGGGAAAATTATTAAACTTCAGAAAAAACTATCTTAAAAAATATTGTAAAATAACACCTATACTGATTCTTCTTCAATCAAGTTATTACTTTCCCAAGATGTGTGGATCAGCCAACACTAAAATTGAAATTTTTAATGCAAGACCATTTTATAACATCATGAATTTTAAAAGCAAAATTAGCATCACTTCTTATTTCACACACTTCATCATATATTACAATGCTTTTGGCACTATGTCTGGTTGACCTGATTATGACAGATTTATTTTCCTTATAAATTACTTTTAAGATAAATATAAGCCATTTGAGAAGAGATTTATCCCTTTCAAAATAAAAAACTCCAGCTACAAAAAAAGCTTGCAGTTGAAATAAAAGTTGTATGTAAATATTTAATATTCAATAAAGGGCAGAATTAAGTTAAGTCTTTATATAATCAGAAAACATGAGATTGTACCAAAAAATTATTCATGAAGAATGGGGAAGGTTAAGAGGAGAGAAATGCTTAAATCTTACAAATGAAACCTCAGAAACACAATTCAAGATGGGATTAAAGTAATATGGTACCTTTTCCCACATATTTTGTATTAAATGCATATAATAATTCAATCATGCTTTCAGTGGTTTAATATCTTATTTTCAAATGATAGTCAACATAAATTTTATTGTCCTAATGTTTGTTGGTATTTCTTTCTTAATTTATCAATGTCATCCTTTTCACCCAACATTCTTTAGTGTTCTTAAAAAACGCTAATAAATTATTATTCAATATTCAACAGTGTTGTATCAGTGATATTTTATACAGCATTGTGGGACCTCAACTCTTGGTGGAGCAAGGGACATTAAAAGTCTGCAAATGATGTTCTTTGGATGCATGCATGCAGAGTATTTGTGGTCATAAGGGTCAGCTCTGATGTATTCAACAAGATGACAATGCTTATCTTTTAGCAGTTACTATTAAAAGCTGATTTAATGAGTGCTACTATTCAAGAAGCAGCCATATTTTCCTATCCTGAGTCCCTTTCTCTACATTGTTACTTATAATAACATCTTCTCAACACTTTTTATTTGGTAAATATATTATTAATAAAATCATTACCTTCATATTTATTGACTAATTTCTACGTAAGAGGTCTTATTCTAGGAACCAATGTTATTGCAAAATAACCCTTGAATTCTCCATGCTCAATATTTCATTTGTTAGGATTACCTAGTTTCAATCTTGTCAACTCTACTTAAAAACTAGTGAGAGAATAAAATTGGAGAAAGCATAAACTGTGAGTGAGGTATAGGAAAAAATGTTTGGTGTCATTTTCTTTCTTCTTTGGTCCTTTCCCTCCCCCATCCTCAATATAGGAAATAGACTCAAGATGTGGGATACCCTCTGAAATAACCATAACTTATGCTTTGTACTTTTTATTTTAATAACAGAATAGACAAACTATGATTATCTTTTATTTGTTATGTAAGTGCACAAAGATATATGTATAACTTATTCCCTAAAATTTCTCTTGTTCAAAGCTTCTCTCTTTGAAAAGTGTCAAGAAATTATAGGGTTGTTTTTTTCTTTTTATTTCAGAAAATATAGAGTAATTGTTCTTCAGTGTCCTGAATGAAATAAGTTATAATTGAATGTCAAAATTAAACCTCTCTCAAATAAGAAAAGAGAGCTAAGTTTGTGTGTGACCTATATCCACAATTTCTAGTCAAGGATGAATAACATAAATGGTCAAAAACCTCCCTTGGACAAGTTCACAAACTAAACACTCAGAATTTGGCTGTGGGTAGGGAAGGCTTCATAGATGTATGGATTATATAATTAAAGGACTGTAAGTCTCTTTTAATGCTATCCTGTAAACATTTTGAGATTTATAATAGTTTATGAAACAAAGAGCCTTGAGTTTTATTCTGTATTAGGTTCTGCAGATTATGTAGTCAGCAAAATGTGGGTTGTGATGGAAATTTCTTTGTAGCACCTTGGGTTCTTAAATGCTTGGCAACCAAGAAAATTCCACCATTAGCAGAGAACTAGAACAGAAATGGTATCTTTATTAACTGAATATTAATAATGTTATCTTAGAAGGAGAATAAGGACACAAGTAGAACTTCCAGCCATTCCTTTTTTTCTTGGTTTCCTGAATTACATTCTCATTCAGATTCAAATCATCAAAATTAAATCTGACTTTCATTTTGACCGATCCTAAATCAACCTTTATTTTGCTATTTAGCCTTTCTCTTTGGGCGTTTTCTTCTGCTTTCTCTGAAAATAGGTAATATTTCAGAAGAAGGAGATCCACTTGACTTATTAATAAAAAGAAATCATAGTAGCATATGATCAGTATCTTATATCGTGCTAATGAGAATTGAATGAGATAACATGCCAAATGTTTAATAAGTTTTGGCACATATTGAGTTATCAATAATTTAACAACTTTTATCTACCATTACATTTAGCTTCAATGTGAATCATTTACATACACACATGAGGGTTGTCCAGAAAATATCCAGCCATGTAATATAAAAATAGGGGCATTTATGGCTGAATTTTTCCAGACAGCCCTCGTATGTTATATTAACTGAAATAACTATATACCAAAAAAATCTTAAGGTGTCACATTGATAGTTATTATATCAATCAGCATTTTTATCTCTCTTCTACTACTGGTATTTTATGTATTGTCCTCTATTTCCTTTTCTCCTCTATTTGAAGTCTTTTACATAAATAAATTTTATAATAATTATTTTATATAGACAAATCTTTACTTGGTAGTTTTCCTTTTTTCAAGGTTCTACATTTTTTCTTTTTCTTCTTCAAATAACACATGTAAAATGAATTTAAAATATGAAAAATTTGTGTTCAATATTTTTATATTCATAGCTTTCACATATTAAATCAATCTACTAATTATTTCTATGAATCATAAGCACCATTTTATAAATTTTATTTTATATCACAAAGAGCAGATAATATTTTACTTGCAAAATGAGATTTACATCCACTTTTCTGAGCAAATGAATATGGAAAACAGTGCAGGAGAGAATGGTTAGCAGAGATTCATGGAAAGAAGCTTTGCATTTTTTCTCAGGGCCCCATAAGGGGAAATGTTAACAAGGAGCAGTAAGGTAGCAGAGAAATCCTAATGAAGTTCATTTCTCACCAGTCAAAGAAATGAACATTTTAGGATGCTTAGCAATTGATCCGTAGACTTATTAAATATTAACACATCTTTCTCACTTTGTTCATTAGAGTTTTTGCAAAGTAACTAAGAATGTGATTGCATCAAAGACTTGAACTCTTTCAAGGACCAAGACAGGCACCAGCAGTCATGTTTGATATTTTATTATAACACATATTTCTTTATCTCAGAAATACCAGCAATGTCACTGGCATAGTGTTTTAAAGATTAAATATATAACCACCCCATTTCCCCAACCTCAAGCCCCATGTACTTGTGTATGCACATGTGTGCATATGCGTGTGCGCACACACAAAAACTCACACACATTCTTTCATCAAAACAGTAGTAATTGATAAGAATAAACACTTGTCATATCAGAAGCATGTCCTTCATTTGTGTCCCAAGGCAATTTTTGTTGCAGCTATTTCCAAGCTTCTTCTGAGACACTTGGCAACACAATCCTTCTGAGTGAAGTTACAAAATTTATCCTGACTTACCTACAAGTATGTGCACAGCAACTTTTGATGAACTAGTCTAGGGTGTAAGAGTGGACTGAGGGAGTAAATAGTACTTGGAAAGACGACAGTGGGTCCCCAAGATCTCTTTGGTCTAGGCAATATATATAGATATAGATAGATATAGATAGATATATAGATATATAGATATATAGATATATATAGATCCATAGATATATAAATATATACATCTCACCTTTGTCACAGTGGCAAATGCTCTTGCACAGAATAAAACAAGTGCTAATGTTTGAGTTCTTCATGGAAACAGGGTTTTCTGGAAGTGGTTAACATTATAGCTAACACTTTATGCCTGTTTTGTTTACATTACAGGTATGTTATATATTCCAATATTAATGGCAAAAATTGTGTTAGTACATTAATAATTAATAATTATTAATTATACCTTTCAAAGAAACAAAAATAAATGATGCACAGAATTGAGGTAGATTATATTATTACCTTGATAGTATGAGAATTTTACCACATATAAAGACACGAAGAAGGCTTGTAAAAAAAAAATGACACAGTACTTAGTATTCTGGGCCTAATTCACTTCTGTCATTACTGAGATCATGTTTAATATAAGTTGTAACGTACAGAGAACTGTTAGACTGATTTCAAATAAAATGACACATTTCTAATGTAATGTACTTTTTGCTTGTGTCCCCATTATTTTCTGGATATTTTTCTTCTACATAGTATCTTTAGAGTCTTCGAGAAACTTGTCAAACTCTGTTGACAATCTTCTACTATGAAAAATTTCTCCTTTTCGGCTTCTTGCCTACAACTAGTTTCTGAAATCTGTAATGAATTTCTCATTATTTTTACTAATTAACCATCATTGACTTTACCTCTACATATCTTTTATCTATTCTTTAAATGTGTATATTCCTTTGAATTCATTTCTTTAAATATTTTGTTCTATACATTCCTCTGGGAGACCCTAACCTTCTGTCACATGCCCAGTTACCATTTATAAACTGCTGGCTTGTAAAACCTTATACCCAGCCCTGACCATTCTATTAAGTTCAGATATTATACTTCCATTTGTCTATATGAGATATTTACCTGGTGAGCAGATTCAATAAACCAAAACTTAAATCAACAAATTAAACACACATTTGATAATTTTTGCATGTTTACAATGTTTTTTTTTAAAGCCATCACCATTTACTCTGTATTCCAAGTGAAAAATCTGATGTAATCCTGGACTTCCTTTTCCCTTACCCTTCATTTCAAACTCTTAAATGGTTACCAAAGCTTGTTGATTCCAGCTAACAACTATTTCTGGAATTGGCTTCTTCTGTTTGATCACACAGTGCTTGTTTTAGGCAAGTCTCTCACATGCCTCACCTGTCTTTCCTAGGCTATTGTAAATGGCCTGTCACCTAATTTTACAGCACCAAGTGTTTCTCCACACTGTAACTAAAGTTATCTTCCTAAATGTATACATTAAACCATGTGATTTCTCTGCTAAAAGATCTTTCATATGACTTGATGTGCCCATAAAATAGAATCTAAAGGCTAATGTATGTCAAGCAATGTTCTCTAATACCCAGGTTTTTATCAGGTTTCTGAGTCCATATCCTCTACTACATCATAACTGGTGGCCTCCACACCAACTATCCTTCTACAGTCATTTACTTGTCATGCTCATTCACTGCTTTGTGCTTTCACATATACTTCCACTGGTTCTGAAAGCCCTTTACCTTTATAAGTTATCCACTTTGTGAAATCACAGTGAACTCCCAAGAGTTTGTTTTCTTTGCCATATTTCTAAATTATTATTTATTTCTCTCTTGAAGAATTTTTTCTACCTATTTGAAAGGTATGTTGTAGTTATTTTTTTTCACCTGCCATTGATGAATGTTAAATTGTTTCTCTCAAGTTATAAAGTTAATAAGTGTCTAGGCTGAGATCAAAGCATGATCCTCTAATCTTATATCCAGATCCATTGCTGTTAAAATGAGTTGTCACCCCAATTCAAGATTCCTTTTTTACTACAACTCTTAGTTGCTCAATATGTTTTACTATCTGGCTTTGCTTGCTGCTTAACCAAAACAATTTTAACTTCTAATTCATCAAGATTGCTCTCAGTGACTTCATTGCAATGCTGATGTTTTTGAAAAGGCAATGATGTCACAACACCTTAATCATTCATCTTATGTTGGCACCAGGATATAATTCTCACCTTGTATTCATGGTTGCAATGTATGTGTTTAGGTATTTTATGCATTTTATTTGTCCATATAAAATGAGTCATATTGACAAGTCGGATAAGACCCTGACATGGCTAGTGGACAGTTCCTTTCCCAATATATGAATTTTTATTCTGTGACATGTAACTAGAGGCTTTTGTTTACTAACTGGGTAATGTGAATATTGTTAAGTGTTAAAGAAAGGGTACTTAAGGTTGAATGGAAAGAATGAAGATGAAGGAGGAAATGCCATGTTGTTTATGTTTTATCTGGCCTCTTTGACTGGGTTTGAGTCAAACTGAATAGAGACTAGAATCAGATGAAGTTTCTTTTTGTTAATTTTTGAAGTAAAAATTCAATTATATCCATAGAGTGTGAAACAATTATGAAGGTCTGGAAATATTTGTATACAATTTACCTACAGTCTATCTTATCATTGTAAGAAGATTTGAGTTGGAGTAAGGGTTAGCCATTTATTCCCTTATACATATAAACATTTACAAATATACGATGTACAAAGTGAAACATAATATTGTATATTATATAGTTTTTTGGGATTTATAAGTATGTATGTATATTTATAATTTTTATCAAATTAAAACTTAGAAATTCTTAGAAATACATACATTATATGTAGATAGGTATGTGGGTATGTATAAGTATATTAAGTACATTTTATCTTCTAATAACACTGTGTATTTTTTTCTAGAAGGTAGTCTTTGAATTAAATGTATGTGCAATGAAAGTGATCTATTTAAATTCTGAATTTTAATTTCTCGTCTCTAAAATGAAAGAATGAGAACTTAAGATCTAAATATTTGGTTTTGAAGCTCTATTACTCTATGAGAAAATTCTCAATGATTATTAAGACAATGGGAGCAAAAAAATGAAACATTCCTTTGTTCTTTAGAAACTCCTGTGACTTTCAGGTGTCCAGTGAGGGTTGTGTTTCTTGCTAAAGTTGAGATTACAAGAACTGCAAATGTCTTTAGATGTGTTTTGACATGACAAACAATACATTTGTTTATAACAACTCTGACTACCCACTGAATTCTAGACTCTCACATTCTTCAACATTTATGTTCACTGCCTGAGGAAAAATGCATGGGTAGAACAGGGAACGAGAATATGACATTTAATTATTAAATCAATACATGTGCATGACTTGCAGAAGCTAGGTACAATTTAAATCTGGTTAAGGGTAGTCAATCATCCATTCTCTGGATATCTGAAAGTGTATAATCATGCTGTTCAAATTGAGGGTGTTTGAAGGCTACAATGGTTTAGTGTATAATGAATTAACTAACTAGAAAGAAAAACATTTCATAAGCATTGGGCACACTATTTGACTTTTTTCTTTTAAACTTTTCAAACATTATTGTTGTATGACAGACTTGTTTTGTTTTTGTTTTTACACGTACTCACATAGTGGTTTTATAGATCTTGCACAGACTCATGCAGGATAAAAAAAAATGTTAGTGGTTTTTCTTCTCTTCAATATGCAAAACAGTTGTATTGATTTCTTCTTTGTTTCACTTTAAGAATCAGATAATTTTCCTATAAACATTTTTAGCCAATAATATAACTGTAATTAAAGATATTATTTTACTGGAAACTTAAATCATACTATGAATGATGCTGTTTATTATACATCCATTACTTAAATTAATATTCAAAGCACCCCTAAAAGGCATGTATTACTATGGTACTTCTTTTGCAGATATAAAGAAATTTTCAAAATAATTTTTCAAGATTGTATATACTATAAATGTTTCTAGGCAGCAAAATTTTTTACATAAATGTTGCTGCTAGACAACAGAAATTTGGACATGAATGTTCACAGCATCATTATTCATAATAACTAAAACTTTTACTGACCTCAAAGCTCATTCTCAAAATCACCAGGCATGGGCTTCAGTGTGCTTACCATACATCCATATATTTGTATCTTGGTCTCTTCTAATGCATGGTTACATGAAAAGGAAAATTAATTTTCAATTGTAGTTGCAGAAGATGGAAGAAGTGTTCTTGATACCACATTAATGTCAGTTGAATAAAATTATTTTTAACTAATTTTCTAGCAGATTTTTTGAATGTCAAAATCACCTCTTACACGTGACTAGCAGAATATTTTTACTATTTTTATTTATTTCATGACTTCAAGTACAAAAAAAATGTATTTTGTTTTTAATTTTGTCTACTCCTCACTTGCTCAAATGATTTGAAAACTCTAATTTACTTTCCAGGTAAGGTAGCTGCATATTTGATAATGTTTGAACAGTCTATCTCCTTTTGGGTTGAGTAAAAACTATTCTGTGCTTTGGGCTAATTTTATTTCAAAGCACATGTTTGCTAAGGAATGAGTAATAAATATATCATTAAAAGGGTATTACTCTACTTAAGGCAAAAGAATGTAGAGTGTTTTACTTAATGAAATGCAGACAATAAACTGTACTTATATTTTGAGTAGCTTCCTAAGAGAATCCCTAGAAGCTTTACAAAAATAAAAAATTCTTAACAGCATCATCAAACATCAGTTACTTTGGTTTAGATTTGAAAACAGAAATTGATTTAACATTTTAGATCTGCAGTGGGGATTGTTTCTACATTCATGAAAACTAATGTTAGAAGTAGATATGCAACACAACCAACAGCTGCTGACTCAGGCAAAGACTTTTATAGTTTCCAGGAAATCACAAAGATGCTACTATAAAAACTACAGGCATTGACCAAATCAACCTGTGAGATTTGAAGATCGAAATTTGAATACGTGGTTATTAAGGCAGAGAGTAATTTGTACAAGTGGAAATGTCTTTATATATTTTACTTATTGTTATTGCTACCATTTCTATAAAGCCACAAATGCTCAGAACAACTTAAAGGTGATGCAAAAAACAATAAAATCATATACTTTTTGCAAATTCAACCTTGTCATTTTAAGTATCTCACCTATACTAATTATCTCATAACAAGATACAGAGCCAGACACAATCACATATTGTACAGGTCAGTTTCAGTATTTCTAATTTCACAAACATAACTGCATTTAACAGTTTGAATACCTTTTGTGAACACTAATTTTTTAAGGAGGTCATGAAAAATGTTCTCTGTCTATTCCTTAGTAAAAATAACAAGAAACCAGAAAGAAGGCACTTAAGAGAACAGAATAGCAACAGAAAAGGTAGAATAAAGGACCAATACAAATGAAATGGCTTGTTATTGACATTTTTATGAAGTCAATCTCTCAAGTTATTAGGTAGAGTAAAGCAAAATGGTCTGAATATGGAAGAACCCATGTACTGAAATCCAAACAGCAATATGTGATTAATGACCTCTATATATATACATATGTGAATGCATCACTGTCCAGAAAAAATCCAGCCAATAAATGCCTCTATTTTTCATATTACATGGCTGCATACTTTCTGGATAGCCACACACACATACATTATCTATTAATATATATCTATCTATCCATCTGTCTGTCTTCTATCTAAATATCAACATCTTCAATTCTAACACACACATGATAAAGAGAAGAAGAAATAGAAGACAAAACACAAACTTATAATGTATGCTGTAGAAAATGTTATTCTATTTAGGCCTAGCAAATCATACAGAAACTAATTTGGTTGTAATTGCCAGAGTAGAGAGAGTCCCTAATGAATCATAGTATTAAAGTCCAAGATGAAATAGATAAATTAGGTAATTAACTATTGCTTGTTAAATAACATGGCGATACTAATTGCTGCTTAAAATCTTGCAAACTATCTTTACAATAAGTTAAACATGTCTTAGGGCAGAAAAATATTTTCAACAAACACTATAGGAACAACTGGATATTCACATGTGGAAAAATTAATTTGTATATTTACCTCAATACTATATATAAGAATTAACTCAAAATAGATCAAAGACCTAAATATAAAAGCTAAAATTATAAAACTCTTAAAAGAAAACATAGGTATAATTCTTTATGAGCTTGGATTGGGCAATAAATAGAAAACAAAAACAAACAATACAAGAAAAACATAAATAAATTTGGTATCATCAAAATTTAAATATTTTATGCTTCAGAAGATACCATTAAACAGTTGAGAGGCAATCCACTGAACTGGAGAAAATTTCTATAAGTAAAAGTCTGATAATTACCTAGAATATAAATGAAGGTTGAAACTCAAAAATTAAAGGACAAGTAACATATTTTAAAAGTGGAAAACATTTGCATAGATATACCCCCAAAGAAGGTATACAAATGGTCAATAAAAATATAAAAAGAGGTTCAACATCATTAGCCATCAAGGAAATGCAAATAAAGCACACAATATGGTATCATTTCACACTCATTAGCATGGATAAAATAGAAAGACAGATAATAACAAGTGTTGTCAAAACACCACATATACTGCTGGTAGAAACAGTATGGTTGCTTTGCTAAACTATGTGAAGTTTTCTCATAAGGTTAACCATAATTATCATATAACCCAGCAATTTCACTACTAGGTATATACACAAGAAAATGAAAATACATATCCACACAAAAACTTGGACATGAATGGTCATGGCATGGATATTCATAATAGCTGGAAAAGTAGTAAAAACCCAAATGTCTATCAACTGATGAATGACTACATACAATGTGCTATATCTACACAATGGAACATTATTTTGCAATGAAAAGGAATGAAATATTGATACGTGTTGCAGCATACATAAATCTTGAAAACTTCATGTTATATGAAAAAGGCCACCACAATAGACTATATATGTAAGAACTGTCCAGTATAGAGAAGTTTGAAGATGGTAAATTAAGTAAATGCTATGCCTCTTATATCCCAAGATCACACCAAATTTACATGTAAATTATATAACAATCAACTTCAAGAATCATCTGAAGACTATCTGAACAGAGCCCCTGTAACTAAGGATATATATAAAAGGCCATGGTAAGAGGGACAGTGATGCAAAACAAGCTGACCTTAAACCTATAGATAGTGATTGAACACTGGGAGCGACACTTCAGTGATGAAGATCTTCATGAAGAGGGAGGGGTCCCAGCTACACACCAGGCTTCCCAGCCAAGGGGTCCTGTGCAGAACAGAGGAGTTGCCATCACACCTGGTAGTGAAAATCAGTAAGGACTCTGTTTGTCCTAGTGTGATGGAGGACAGCTGAAAACCCAGATGTCCTCTTAAAAGGTGTGCACACAGACTAACTCGCTTGCGAATATTCACCTGGTCTCTGGTGGAATGGCAGAAATTTGGGAGGCCCAGAGATGTGCGAGGAAAAACTGAGTTGTGTGGTTTTAGGGTGAGGGTTTGAGGGACAGGGACAATTGTTGTTTCAGTGTGGAGGATGACACATGTGTAGCCTTACAGGAAGACATCATCTTTTCAGTGTTGGACTTTCCTCCAAAAGGCCAAGTCAGAAACCAAGTTGTTTCAGTGGAATCTGTGTGTGCACATTGCCTTGGTGACACTCTGGGTCCTCATCCTCTCACTCAGCCAGTGCTGCATTGACAAGAAACACTCTTGACTGGTAAGCTGCTGGCCCTACTCAACAGGATACAGAAATTTTTTTGTAGAGATGGGCTGGCCAGGGGGCAAAAGAAGTGTTTAATAGTGGCAGGTGACCCAGGACTTCTGCTGTAGCATCTCTTGGGCAGCTCTTGGAGACCTCAGGGCATGAGGCAGGCAGTTGCTGGCTATAATGTTCCCAGGGTGTTTTTGTCCAGTGATTATGGGCCTGGCACTGGTATAAGAACCCAGACTGCATTGACTTTGTAGAAACCACCACCCATACCCAAAAGATTTCTGGCATCTCACCCCACCCACTGAGAGCTGCATTGCCAAAGGCCAGCTCCTCCTAACAAGTTGGGGTAGCTTACAATGGCAAGAGGCCTGTGACAGCCTGGGGAACTTTAGGTGGCCAACAGTGACCCAAAATCTGTGCCATAGACACTCTTAAGCAGCTTTCTGGGATTTGTGAGCCCAAGGCAAGCAGTGCCTATCTATGGTGTTCCAAAGGAATTTTGAAAAGGGGTTACAAGCCAGACACTGCTCTAAGGTAAGTGGTAGCTGGCTGTCATGTTCACAGTGCTCAGTGAAGGGTGATCACAGGCCAGGCACTAGTGTAGAAACTGTATCTGCATTGACTTTGTAAAAACCATCAATCATAACTTGTGACTTCCTGAAACTTCAACCTACACAGCGATGGCTGCATTGCCAGGGACACTTTAAAGTATGGGTCAATCAGCCTAGCCCATGCATGTAAAGGGGCTCTTTTAACAGCTGGGCCTTACGGGCAGCCAGTGAGTGGCAATATTCCTAGGGGGTCTCGGGCTTTTAACGAACATGCCTCAGGCTCACTATTGGTGGTAACTTGCCTCAGTTCACAGTGAGGCTACCTACTCACACCTCCAGGTCCAGACACCACCAACCACATATAGCTTTGTCTCCTCTACTAGGTACTTATGGGTCAATAATAGGCAAGGCTGAAATAAGTCTGCACAGGAGCCCCTCCTAAGGGACACCATAAGTAACACACCCAGAGGCCAGCTTAAGACCACAGCAGAGTACTATTTGATTAACCTAACATGTGGCACACCCAAAGGGTGTTCTCAACAGGCACAAGAGCACATGTAGGTAAATCTTTCTCTGATGGATCAGCCCCAAAGAGCAGCTCATACAATGTGGGAAAAGTCAATCATCACAGTCAGTTTGGGAGTCAAACTCACCCAGTGATGCTCCAAAAGCAGTCAAAGCTGAACTACAAGAGAATACACACAACACACTCAAGTGGCACTTCTGCAACACATGCACAGGAGATCAGGAAAATTGTGCCATTGGACCACATAGGTCCAACATACTATATGAGGCTACAAGGCAAATATTGAAAGAAATAGGTATTCTACCTAATACATAGATGCAAATATGGACAGGTAGCCAGAATGAGAAAACAGAGACATATGTCCAAAATAAAAGAAAAGGAGAAATCTCCAGAAATAGAAATAAATGAAATGAAGGCAACCAACCTATCAGAGGAAGAGTTTAAAATACTAGTTATAAGAATGCTTAAGTAATTCACTGAAAATTTTAACAGAAAGATAGTAAGCATAAAGAATGACTTAGAAACCATAAAAAACAACCAGTCAGAAATAGAGAATAAAAAAAACTGTAATGAAGAATACACTACAAGAAATTAACAGCAGATAGATGCATAGGAGGAAATCAGTGATTTAGAAGACAAGGTAGGAGAAAACACCTAATCGGAACAACAACAACAACAATTTAAGAAATAAAGATAGCTTAAGAAATCTGTGGGACAACATCAAACATAACAACATTCATGTCATAGTACAAGAAGAAGAGAAAAAGCAAGCAATGGAGAACCCATGTGAAGAAATAGAAAATTTCCCTAGCCTGGTGGTGGAAATAGACATATAAGCTCAGGAAGTACCCAAACAAGATGAATCCCAACAGGCCCACACCAAGGCACATTATAATTAAAATGGCAAAAGATAAAGACAAAGAGAATTTTAAAAGCAGCAAACAAACAAACAAACAAACAAACAAAAAGACTAGTTACTTACAAGAAAATTCCCATTAGATTGTCAGCTGAGTTTTCCACAGAAACTTTGCAGACCAGAAATGAAGTGGCAGAAAATACTCACTGTAATAAAAAATAAGGGCCTACAAGCAAGGGTATTCTACCTAGTAAGGCTAGCATTTAAAGTTGAAGAGATAAGAATATCCTCAGACAAAAAGAAGCTGAGAGAATTTACTACCACCAAGACAGAGTTATAGGCAATGTTAAAAGGACTTCTTTAAGCAGAAGAAAGGAGAAAATAAACAAAGACAAAAATATGAATAATAATATGGAAATAACTATGTGCCTATTGATAATCAATTTAAATGTAGTATGAATTAAGTATTCTAACCAAAAGACATAGGGTAGCTGAATAAATAAGAAAACAAGAACCATGCATATGCTTTCTACAAGAGACTCACATCCAATCAAAAGTAAAGAGATGGAAAAAGGTATTTCATGCAAGTGAAAATAAGAATAAAGCTGGGGTAACAATAATTTTATTGAACAAAATGGACTTTTAAAACAAAGAAAAACATAAGAGATAAAAAAGACATTTTATAATAATAAAGGGATCATCCTAGTAAAAGTTAATGCAAAGAACATAGGAGCACCTAAATATATAAAGGACATATTGACCAACATGAAGGCAGAGGTTAACAGTAAAAAAATCATAGTAGGGGAATTTAGCAACCCAGTGACACTGATGGACAGATCTTTCAGACAGAAAGTTGACATGAAAACTGGCCTCAAATGACACACTTGACCAGATGAATTTAATTGACATGTTTATAGCATTTCACCCCCAAACAGCAGAATATACAATGTATGATTAAAAAAAAGATGAACGTTTAAATAAAAATTTTATTACAGTAAAAGACACATTGCCATTAATCCAACTCAAAACACTGTCCCTTACTTTAAACACACTTATTCCATCATTCTTGCCACTTTCTGAGGCAGTTATGAAAGTCCTCTTTCATGAATGTCTTTAGGTGCATGGCCATGGCTGCCTCGATGTCCTGAATCAATTCAAGGTTTACCTTTCATGGTCATTTTGACTTAGAGGAAGAGCTAGAAGTTGCACCATACCAGATCAGGTGAACAAAGTGGATGAAGATACATAGTAATGTTTTTATTTGACAGAAATTGCCAAGCCAGAAGCGATGTGTGATCTGAGTTGATTCAGGACAACAAGGCAGCCAGGAGAGTGCAACTAAAGACACTCACAAAAGAGTGCTTCAGAAAGTGGCAAGAATGATGGGATAAGTGTATTCAAAACAAGGGGGAGTGTTTTGAGGGGGATTAAAGGCAATGTGTCTTTTACTAACTGAATTTAGTATTACATTAAAAATATCATACCCCAAGATCAAGTGGAATTCATTTCTGGTATTCAAGGTTAATTCAATATTTGCAATTCAATTAATTTGATAAGCACATAAACAAAATGATAAATAAAAATCATATGGTAATATCAACGGATGCAGAAAAAACATTTGACAAAATCCAGTATCCATTTAGAATAAAAACTCTCAGCAAAACGGGAATAGAGGAATTATACCTAAAAATGATAAAGGCCATAGATGACAAACCTACAGTTAATATTATACTGAAAGGAAAAAAGCTAGAAGCATTCTCTTTAACATCAGAAACAAAATAAGGATGCCCACCTTCATTACTTTTATTTAGCATAGTACTGGAATTTCCAGGCACAATAATCAGATAAGAAAATATAAATAAATAAAAGGCATCTAAATGGAAAAGAATAAAGTAAAACTGTAATTATTTGAAGATGCCATGATACCACTTATAAAGAACCCCACAAGATTCTACCCAAAATCAATTATAACTGGTAGATGAATTAAGTAAAGTAATTGATTGCATTTTTATACAACACTAATGAAATATCAGAAAATAATTAAGGAAAAAGTTTATAATTGCATTAAAAAATTAAAACTTAGAAATAAATTTAACCAAGGAAGTAAAAGAACTGTATTCAGAAAATTTTAAGACATTGAAAAGAGAAATTAAAGAAGATACAAATAAAAGGAACTATCCAAGTATACCACGTGCATGGATAGAAAAAAATTAAAGCAGTTAAAATGTTCATATTACCTAAAGCAATCTACTGATTTAATGCAATCCTTATCAAAATAACAATGGCAATTTTCACAGAACTAGAAAAAATAATCCTAAATTAATATATATAGAACCACAAAAAACCTCAAATAGCCACAGCAATCCTTAGAATGAAGAACAAAGTAGGAGGTATCACACTACCTGATATCAAATTATACTAAAAAGCTATAGTAATCAAAACAGTGTTGCAATGGCATTGAAAACAGATACATAGATCAACGGAACAAAAATAAAGAACCCAGAAATAAATCCATGCCTGTTTGGTTATTTAATTTATGACAGAGAAAACAAGAATATACATTGGGATAAAGACTGTCTATTTAATAAATGGTGATGAAAAAATTAGACAGATACATGCAAAAAAATAAAACTGGGCTACCTTCTTACTCCATACACAAGTATAAACTGAATGAATTAAATAAAGATTAAATGTAAGACCCAAGCCATAAAACTAGAAGAAAATATAGGAAGTAAACGCTCAGACATTATCTTTAGTAATATTTTTACTAAACTATCTTCACAGGCAAGGGAAACAAAAGAATAAATTATTAAATAGAACTATGTCAAACTAAAAAGTGTTTGCATAGCAAAAGAAACCATCAACAAAACAACACCAAAAAAAACTTCTAATGAATGGGAGAAGATATTTACCAATGATACATCTGGTAAGTAATTAATATTCAATATTTATAAAAAGCGTATATGACTCAACATCAAACAACCCAAATAAAAAATGGGCCGAGGATCTGAGTAGACATTTCTTCAAAATAGACATACAGCTGGCCCATTGACAGACAAAAAAAGGCTCAATATCCCTAATTATCAGAGAAATGCAAATAAAAACCACAATGAGATACCACCGTATGACTGTCAGAATGGCTACAATCGATAAATGGCAGACAATAAGTGCTAGAGAGGTTGTGAAGAAAAGGGAAACTTCCTGTACTGTTGGTGGAATTGCAAATTGGTGCAGCCACTTTGAAAAACAATATGAAGGTTTCTGAAAGAATTAAAATAAAACTACCTTATGACCCGGCAATTTCATTCCTGGGTCTTCATTCAAAGAAATCCAAAACACTAATTTGAAGAAATACATGCATCTCTATGTTAACTGCAGCACTTTCACAATAGCCAAGATATGAAAACAATTAAAATGCCCATCATAGCTGATTGGATAAAGACATTGTGGTACATTTATACACTGAAATATTAGTCTGCCAGAAAAAGCATAAAGTCTTACCATTTGAAATAACATAAATGGGCTTACAGAATATTATGCTAAGTGAAGTAAGTCAGACTTATGGGGAGTCTAAATAACAGAATAAACAAACAACCCAAACAGAAATAGACTCAGCGATATACAGAACGAACTGATGGTTGCTACATGGAAGGGACATTGGGGGATAGATAAGAAAAGTGAGGGGATTAGGAAGTACAAATTGGTAGTTACAAAATAGTCAAAAGGATATGAAATACAGTATTTGGAATAGTCAATAATGTAAAACCTATGTAGGGTGTCAGATTGGTACCAAACTTATTGGGGCAATCACTTTATAGGTTATATAAATATCTAACCATTGTGCTATACTCTTGAAACTAATATAAATATATAAATAATATTGTATGTCAACTATAATTATATATATATATTTAAGGGATGTAAAGTACAGCATAAGGAATATAGGCAATGACATTGTAATAGCTATATGTACAATATCAGATAGGCAATAGACTTAGTAGAATTATCACTGTGAGGGGTGTAAATGTCTAATCATTTTGTTTTATTTACTTGAAATGAATAAAAATAAATAAATAAATAAATCTATCTATAACTATATAGAGTATCTAAAAAATAAGAAAAACAATAAACATTCTTTATAGTAGAACATGTAGAGTTCCACTAAAGTAGCTCTTAGTGGAAATCATGTCTATAGTACTTATTTCAGTAAATTAAAAGTTGAAAATGTACAAATTTAGCATAACAAAATAAAAAAATAATAGAAACTAAAAAAATTGAAATATTCAATATAGTCAAATCTGTGTAAACAGAAAGTAAATATATGTTTTCCCAGTGTTTAAGAGCAGTAGAGAGTGACTGCTGAAGGATATAGGTTTTGTTTTTTGAGTGATAAAAATGTTCTAAATAAATTTTTGTGATGGGTGCATAACTGAATATTCTAAAAACTTTAAATTGGACACTTCAAATGTATATATGTGAATTATATCTCAACAATGCTGTTACAAATCAAAATTATATGTGTTGCCGATATTTCACTTTGAATAATCTCTTTTGTATGAAGAAAACAAAACCAGATACATAGTATGAAAATATCATTACAAGGTATTATTCTAGAAATGGAATAGTCATTAGAACTGAATCGTTCTTGGAAACAGTTTGATAAACTGCGTGTTTATCAAAAAAGATCATACTGTAACATGTTAATCGATCCCTCCTTGTTAAGCAGGTTTATAATTAAAAAACAAACAAGAAAATAGGCACTTTGGTGGTAATGTTAGTTAACCTCAGCTAATTTTTCACAACCTTCTTATTAACTATCAATAGATCTGTCCAAATTGTTCAAAAGACAGAAAACAACTTATTGCCACTTGTAGCAAAATAGTTAAAATATCATGGTCTTCTGATTAAGCCATAAAATTTATCTTAACATGTAATATATAGCATACTGGAAAACTTGATAAAATTTAGAAATCAAAGAATAAAACCAGTTTAGAAAACCACAGCAAAAAAACAGGTGATATAAATTGAATGAAGCTGTAGAAAATACAAAACCACCAAAACAACAATTATGAAAGTAGTTGTTAAAACCACGTTCTAGACCTAAAAAAGTAAAAAAAAAAAGTCTATCAGCTACTGGGAAGCTGTAAAATACAATGAAGAAACATATTTTCCAAAATACTTACGTGTATGAAAGACAATGATGCTATCACATCTGTGGTATGTGAGGGCTGTCCTGGAAGTATCCAGCCATGTAACATGAAAAATGGAGGCAATTATGGCTGGATTTTTTCTGGACAGCCTTCATATGTGACACTGCAATGACATAGTTATTCTGTATTTGGAGAGAATTTACTCAGCAGATGCATCTCCAAATGGCCCCACAAAACATTCTCCTCAGGTAGAAGTACATGAGAACTCAAGTAATATTCTCTTTCTTATACAGCTATATACTGAAAAAGAAAGAACACATTAAAAGAAATAGAAATGCAGATATCAGTAGATAAAAAAAGACAAGAATGATATGATACATTTAAGTAACCATAATACATAATATAATACATGATTAATATATTGATAGCAAAGCATTTCTATCCTTCTCATTAGATTCAATCTCAACCTAGATAGCTAAGATGAGCATTTTAAAAATAAAGCAAAGAACACTTTGACAGGTTTAATTATGTTTCTGATACTAGAGTAAGAGCATGTGTATAAGGAAGAATGTCAGTGAAAATGCAAAACCACAGGAAAAAAAATGGAAAAAGGAAGTATTTTCTTAGAACTTTAATTATTTATCAATACAGATATAAATATGCATAAAATCTTATTCTAGTTTGAAATGTACATATTTGTATTTTTACTATATCATGATATATAATCCATCACATAGCAAAAAACAAAACATATATTTTCCAATTCCAACTACATGTTTTTCTAGCTCCATCTCTAGGTTCTCATTCCAAGGCACCATTTACCATTTTTTATTATCCAAACCTCCTGGAACTCTTCCCTTCATTTATCTCGTCTCACTTTTCAGCTTTTTTTCTCATACAACAGTCAGAGTGATTTCTTCAAATTTTAAGTCAACTATCCTTGTTCAAAATCATCCAGTATCTTTCTATCTAACTCAGAGTCAAATTTTAAAGTGGTCTAAATTTTTATATGATCAGAGTCCCTGTCAACTTGTTACCTCAGTTTCTGTTACTTCTCAGTTGTTTGGTCCTCTGCAGTCACCCTAGCACTTGCTTACTCTATATTTCTCTAATACATCAAGAGCATTCCACCTACAGACCTTTATAATGATAATTCCCTCTCCCAAGAAATCTGTCCCGCCTCATATTCACATGGGTTTCTCCCTCACTTTATTCCAAATGTTTACTTGTGCATCCTACCAAAATACTAGAGAAACAAAAATAACACTCCAGCTCTTCCCTACTCTGTTTTTATTCATAATTGCATTACTTATAACTATCTGAAATAATGTATCATCTATCTTTTTATCATCTTCACTGCTAAAATATAAACTTCATGTAGGCAGATCCTTGGTCTCTTTTGTTCCCTGGTTTTATCCACAACATATATTATTTTTGAAACAAGGTAAGAGTTAAATAAATTTTATTGAGATATAATTGACATAAAACATTATGTTAGTTTCAGTACACAACATAATGACTGAATATTTGTGTATTTTGTAAAATAATCACCAAAATAATTTCATCACCACAGTTACAATTTTTGTTCTTGTGATGAAAAATTTTATTGATCTACATTCTTAGCACCTTTCAAAGTGCAATATAGTATTATTAACTATAATCACCATGTTGTAGAGTACATTCCCTTGATTTACTTATTTTATAACTGGAATTTTGTGCCACTTGACCACCTTCACTCGTTTTCTCCACCCCTCACCCCTACCTTTGGGCCCCACCAATCTGTTCAATGTATCTATGAGCTCAGTATTTGGCAGGGAGCAGCGGGTGTCTATTTACTTAATTGTTTGAGATTCCACATATAAGTGAGTTCACTTGGTATTTGTCATTGTCTGTCAGACTTACTACTTAGCATAATTCTCTCCAGTTCTATCCATATTCTTGCAGCTTATAAGATTTCTTTCTTTTTTTATTATTAATTATCATATTCCTTTGTGTGTACATGTGAATATTTTTGCAACATATAGAAGTAACAAATTTTATCAATAGATATGAATGAATAAAGAAGATGTGACATATACATATATATAATGGAATATTATTCAACAATAAAGAAGAATGAAATCTTATCCTTTGCAACAAAATAGATGAACCTAGAGGATATTATACTAAGTGAAGTAAATCAAGTAGAGAAAGACAAGTACCAGATGATCTCATTTATATGTGGAATCTGAAAAATAAAAGTAAATGAATAAACAAAACCAAACAGAAATAGATATAGAGAATAAACTTATGGTTGCCATAGGGGAAGGGGGAGAGGAATGAAAAATAAAAATAATAAGGATAATAAAAATCTTAGAACACCTGAAGACTAATTAAAAATAAAATTGCCATATTGTTCGGCAATCCCATTTCTGAGGTCTATTTAAATAAATGTAAAAACTAGAAAGAAAATAATAAGCTGATATGCCCATATATGTTGTTAAACTTCAGTATAATTAAAACTATTCTAAAAAATGTTTAAGTTGACAGCTTGACAAAATTCTGTAAAAAGTATTAATATTATACACACATAGATACATATACATACATACACACATATATCTATACACACACACACACACACACACACACACACATTCTACAAATCAATGAAAAAAATCAAATAGTCCATTAGAAAACATTTTATGTATAGGTATTTCACAAAATAACATGTAAAAATGACCATGCAAATAAAAAAGATGGTCAGTCTCTCTAGGAACCACAAAAATATAAATTAAAATAAAAATATTTTTGAATGAATGATAAACAGTAACAAAATAATAGTGGTACTTATATCTATTATTCTATTCTCAACTGTACTGTTTCTGAGAACTATCAAAAGAAGTCATGTTGTATATAGCATTGATAGTGGGTGGTATATAAATATATATGAATGAGTAGTTTAGTAAGTAATTCTCATGTTTATTGAGCACCTATAATGAGGTAAAGAATACTTTTTTTTCATAAATGTTTGATTTTTCAAAAACCTGCACTTGGTATTATGGGATGTGCAAAATTGAATAAAACATGCTTTTTACTTTGACTACTTATATGTGAAATACAAATGTAAAGTATATGTTAGGCATAGCACTTGTATTTTGTGATACATCTCAGAACAATTTAACTTGAAATCAGGATGTGAAAATCTTATCCCAGAACAAAATATAAAAGTCAGAAGACTATGTTGAAGTTTTTCAAAGCTAAAATATTTTATGTATAATCAATCAGTGGATAAGAGCTTATATTTCTATTTATTTGTTTGCATTCTGCCACATTTTAAAGCATACTGATTCATACTTCACACATACCTATAACAAGCCTATCTCATTCTTTCCATTCCCTCCCACCCTCCCTCCCTTTCTTCCTTCCTTCCTCCCTGTCTCCCTCCCTCTCTCAATTCCTTCCTTTCTTCCTCCTTCTCTTTCTTTCTTCCTTCTCTATGTTAGCTGTCAGTATAGCATAAGAATAAAATAATAAATGGAAATAAGAAAGCTATATTAAATGCCAACATACAAGTGCAATACGAGATCCGATAACCTAGTAAGGAGAAAGTTGATAAAAACTTAACAAACTATTTTAAGTGCATTAAAGGTAGTTGCCTTACATTATATTGTTTGGCAAAATGCATACATATTTCCCTTGCAGATAGAGAGTCAATCATTAAAATAATTTGTTTTACTAAGTGTTGGAACATAAATGGGAAATCCCAATATTTGAAAAATACATTTGCAAGTCTGTTATTTTTCTTATGAAAATGGACAAGTGATGTGTCAGTTTGTGGTTATGTGTGAGTGTGTATATTCTACCAATAAATTAAACCCTTCAAGGATAATACGTTAGATGAATCAAATAGTTTATTACATATAAATAAAATGTAGAGCACTATAGTATAATTCTTTAATGTGTTATTTTATTGCTTTTATTTTCATGTTTCCTGTATTGTGCTTTAAAATAATGGCCCAGTGAATTATGGTGGAAAGTCAATTGAATTACTCATTACGTTCACATTAATACTAAATGAATTCACAGTGATTAATCCCATTAAATAGATACCAGAGGAATTAATATTGATTAAGCACTATTTTAAAGTGTTACTGTTTATTGCCATTTGCGCCGACATACCGTTGAGTAAATCTTTTTTTATTGGCAGCTGCATAATCAGTCTGGGAGCCTGAATTAGTAGCACAAAGTTTTGTTTTATTTGTTATTTTTCTTTAAAATGGCAAAATGTGAAAATTTCTGTCACTCTATCTTCCTTAGTAGTAGTCCTGAACATCCCAATGTTTTTAACAAATTCTGTATTGTTGCTTATAACTTGTCCCAGATGCAGTTAATACCTAAATCTTTTACATGGTTGTCTAAGTCTTACCTGTTCTTTAGGATCCATCTCAAGTCCTGTCACCTACATATGCAGACACTTTCTCCAACTACTCAGCTAAACTTAACATTTGTGCAGTAGTACTTTACAAGTGCCAGAGCACTAGTACCTCGTGTGAGATTTAGGATATGATACCCTAATGACTGTTCACATTTTAACAGCAACTTGTATAAATATATCACACATACGTATTTTCACCAACAGTTTTTATAGAGTATTGTAAACAAATTACTAAACAATCTGCAATTTTACTATTTTACATAAACAAGTTTAGAACAGTCCTCTTAGATAATGAGAAATAATGGTAATTATTTCTGTTTTTACCAGTTCCCTGAGTGAGACTGTACTGTGAGAATGCCAAGTGATAATAAATGTAAGCCCCACCTTCTTGATCTCTGAACAGAAAACGAGGGTGCTCTTGTATTTGAACTTCAATATGTTTTGTGAAAATGTATAAGTAATGTTCTCTGGTTGTTACACAAATATTTTAAAAAATATTTTAGAAAATAGAAGTAAATTACTGAGAATACAACAATAAAAGATGAGATATTTTTATTCAGAAGCATCTGGTAATCACATGTTAACAGAAATTTCTCTTTTTTAACAAAATTTATGAGTGAATTTTCTTCATCAGGTGGTAATGCCAGGAACAATGCTTTTCTAACAGCATAAGAAGAGATAGCATTTAGTAAGAGTGTTAACCTTCTTTATCCATCAGGGTTCAACAGAGAAGCAAAACCAATTATATCTATAGAGCTATATATGTCCATCTACCTATTAATTTATCTATCAAAAACTTTATTATTTATTTTTAAAAATTGGTTCATGTGATAGTGGGGACTGCTAAGTCTAAAATTTGTAGAGCAGGCTGGCAGGCAGGAGTTCATAGTGCAGCCTTGAGGCAGAATTTCTTCTTCAGGAAACCTCAGTTCTTAATCTTTAAGCCTTTCAACTGTTTAGGTGAGCCTCACTCACACTGTCCAGAATAATTTCCTTTGCTTAAAATCAGTTAACTGTAGATCCTAACTACATTTACATTAAAATCTTCATAGCAACATCTAGAATAGTGTTTAAATGAACACTTGGATATGTTAACTTAGCTATATTGACATATAAAACTAATCATCATATGTCTAATTGGCATATATATATATGTATATATATACACACACACTTATATGTTTGATGTGGAAATTTTATTTTGCTTAATTTTCCTTAATATAATTAGATATTTTTAAATTGTTAATTATTTTTTGACACTGGCATATATAATAAGTTTGTATATATGCATGCATATGCTTGTGTGTGTACATGCACACACACACACACACACACACACATAAATATATATATATATATATATATATATATATATATATATATATATATATATAAAATCTTCCAAAATAGTTATTTTTATTCCTGTCTTAATACATTTCTTTCTCTCTATGTTGAGGAATGCATTGTTATTTCTGATGTAAACAGTCATTTCATTTATTACAATGATTGTACAAAAGAGAGAAATCACTCATTAACTTATGTCTTTAACATCATGAGAAATATGGATGATAATGGAGCATAGATATGATGGCCAAATGACAAATAATATGTATTGAAAACTAAATTAAAACTGTTCTGATATTATGAATATAAAAGTAGTATTTGATGACTAAGATAATTAATATCAGCAATTAATTACTTTTCTTTAAAATTGAATTTGGGGCTTCAGATTTTTTTTAAAAAGCTTGAGAAGAGAGTACTTTGTTTATCAAAATGTATCTTCAGATTATGCTTTACATATAGATTTATTTGCATTTTATATTGATTCTTTTTTCTTCAGATTTTAATAGATTTACTGAAATTAGGTAAATTTTCCAACTTCAAAGAGTTGGTCTGGAAAATTTGGAAACACTTATTGTTCTCAAAGAAAAAAAAATTGATCTTGATACAAATGTTCTCTGTTTATATCCATTTAAAATTCCTCAATTTAACTTCAAGAAATGCTTCATGTATTTTCATAGGTACACTGGTTTGTTGCATTTTTCTAGTCAGGAGTATACTTAAACTGAAAGTAGTTTGTTTTGGTGTCACAACGGAAAACTGTTATTTCTCTTGTCTTTGCATAATCATGATGCAGTGAAGAAAAATATTAGAAAAACAAAAGAAATGTAAGTGGCATAACCCAAAAGGGAACACTTCCAGGCCTTACACAATAATAAAAATACTCACAGAAAGGAACCATTCAAAGAGTATGCTCTATTTCCAGTTAATCAATATAGCCAGCAATGAAAAGTGAAAAAATTTGTAATCTCTAAGATTTAGGGTATATTATAAGTAATGGTTATGAAATATAAAAAATCAGTATCGATATAATCCACAAGAGAAAAGTACTTACCAATTTTTTAAAAAGAATGAACAGAAGAACACTGAAGCAAGGCTGCTTTCTTTGAAAGCGGGATTTTTAGCTCCAAATCATAACACATTTTGCTACAAATCTTATAATATCTTTCACAGCACATGTGTAATAACTGACCTTAAAAGATACATAGCATTTTATATCTGAATATATCTGAAAAAAATTCAGCTCTTAAAGTTAAAATGTAGTTTGAGGTTTATCATGTGATATATATGGAATATCTTGTTAGGGAGGAATTATTATTGCTTCCATTAGTGATTAGTGCACCAAAGCTAAACATTCTGCATTTTAAAGAACTCATTTTGTTACCATTACCTTATTATTATTTCATATTTTTCTTTTAGTATTATCAAGACTGCGTTCATTTCATCAAGTTAATGCCTTAGCTGCTATTGCTGTATTTCTTCCTATTGTTGCTTAGATTAGAACTATTCCTATAGTAGTTTGTTGAGTGAGTCAAAAATATTTCTTCTATTTATTTTCCTACTATACTTTTCTTCAAAAATAAATGAGTGAAAATTTGCAATTTTAGTTTACTTCCTTGCTAAGTCAGCAAAACTATGCTTTTTCCAAAATACAATTTGAAATATACAATGTATATAATATTGCTTATGCAACTATTATCACCATCACCCATCTCACTTAAGGGAGGTAAATCCTAATCCCACATTTGTATACAAGGGATTCTCTGCAATTATGTACTTTAACTGTTCTCAAAGAAGATCCAAGATGGAAGATGAAGAAAACATTGCCCCTGCTTCATTCCGTGAACACATTAAAATTACAATGAAATTATAAACAACCAACCTGTAGAACCATCTGAAGTAGGCTGATCATATTTCCTTAAAACAAAAATGGAATGCTTGAATAAAAGAAAAACAGATGGGGTCATGTAATATTCCATAACCATGACTAAGTAAGAAGATAACAAAAGTTACATTACATGAACATATTGAGCTAATAATTATTTTTCAGTGACAGAACTCATACAAAAATTTATGTAGATGTAGAGGGGGACTGTATTTCATCATGATTATACTATGAATATGATACTTTCTTGACAACCCTCATATTTTTTTATGTAATTTTATGCTGCAAATTTTGGTCTTTCACCACCTTATCACAAAAGTTCTCACATTCATGACACAATTTTGTTTTACAACTAACATAGCACTCATTGTCTCAACACTTAACTAGATTTCTCTTTTGAACACATACTGTTCATAACAGAAGATATTTTTTGATGGGTGCTTTCTGGAACACAAAGAATAAATCTTGCAACAACACAAAACTCTTGAAAATCTAGATATTTTTCACTCATTTAAGTTTTTTCTTTTAAATGGGTAAAGATTTTTTTTTCTCTACTCATCTATCAGATACAGAAATGTTGTTTTTATTTCAGTTATCCAGTTGTCTCACAATCATAGATTTTATGAGGTTTTCCTGATGGAATACATGAGTTTCTTCTTTTACTGTGTGTATGATGAGTTCTTCGTTCAAGCTGTCTTGTATTTCTTTCTGTTCAGATGTCTTCCTTAGTAGCACCCACTTGAAATTCTCAGTGTTTCCAACACAGTACTTCCACTTGTTGATATGTACTAAGCTGGTTTCACAGAAATTCTCAACTACTTCAAAAAACTTAGCCTCATTAATTTCTCCTGAATATACTAACATTTTCAATTCTTTTTTTGGCATCAGTACCTTTCTGGACTCTAAATTGTTTATAAGATTTTCATTGTTTATGGCTACCTCTCTTGCTGAAATATTTCCTTTTTGATTAAACTAATGTAAATTTAGAATATAAACACTTGATCTTTTCCAAATGAAAAACCACAATTTCAAAGATTTTCAAATCATTTTTGCAACATAAGAGGGCATTATTCTTGGAAAACAAAACAAAACAACACAGAAGAACTAAGTACATCAAACGTGTTTAAAATTCTTTGAATTGATGGACCCAAGGACAAATAGTTTATATTTCCATGTTCTAACAATGTAGCAAAATTGTTTTCTGCAAAATCACATGATTTTTAGTTCTTCAACTCTGTGTATATATGGAAGTATTTGTATGCTTTCACTGCAAAACATTCAGTATCAATTGGTAAACAATTGACAGCACACTGGAGACAATTGTGTATACTGTGTGCCCCACAACCAATACCAATAATCAGCCTCTTCAGCTCATTTTCAAGTTTTAACCACACAATATTTTTGGCAAGTCTTTTGCAACCACCAAAATTGGTGCTCATGTTATCTGCACACAAAGCAACAATTTTGTTTTGTAAAGCAAATTTGTCAATTACTTTCTTCAGTGTAGCATTCTGTAGATCAGATGTTTCACCAGGTAAGAAAAAAAGTCAATAATTTTGTCTTGAACATAACAATTTAACAAAAGGTGCTGCACAAAAATTAGAAGAAGTTACATGGTTTTTTGTTTGGTATATCTAAATGATTGTAATGTTTTTTTTAAATTCAAATTCTCTATTACTTTGCTCAATGTATATAGTGAAAAAATGTTGGTAATTTTTGCTTCTGATTTGGTATGTGCTGAGGACAATTTTGGTGCATAAACTTTTCATCAATGTTGACAAACTATCATTTGCATGAAAACTTTAGCTGTGATGTACAATATGATCAGTGAAAAAAGCTTCACATGCTGCCATTTTATCACCATCACACCTCATAAATAAATTGATGTTTTTAAATGAAGCCAGAGTCTTTTCAGTATCCTTATGTTTCTGGCTATGTAGATGTTGGTTAATGTCACTTCTACCTTCAGGAGCAATGAAAAAATAAACATTACAATATTGGCATACCACTTTTGTTTCATCATTATAGAGTGTGTCCAGTTTAATAAATGTAAATTTCTTTTGGAGATCGTCATTATAACTTCAATTTTGCCTCTTTGGCATTGCAAGGGTAGACTTTAAACTTTTAAAACTATGACTTAAAAATACATTGTTTTTTTAAACCACTGACAACAAATTACAATGTCACTCTTAGTGTACAGGCAAAACAGAAACTAACATTACAGCAGAACAAATGCTAAAATATTTGAGCAAGGCCATCATCACTAACATGTGCATTCTCACACCTTACTGTAGTGTATTTGCTTTATTGAGTCAAAAGCACAAGGGATTTTTAGTGGGTTCATTGTTAGGGGATAAGTTTGCCAACAGCTAGCATTAATAAAACAACTATGTGAATAGAATGTGGAACTCCAATTATAGTAAGCAGTGAGAATGCATTCATTCTGTCTGTTACTAGCAGTGTTCTTTCTCTGCACGAGGAAACTGGCCCTGCAATATATAAAGGAAACAGTGCTAAGGTCAAAAATTCAAGAATTGAAATGATTCATAGCTGAAAAAATAATAAAACCACAATAGAACAAAACAACTGTAGCTCCCCTTGTGGTCTTTCAGGCTGTAGGAGACCTATAAAACAACCTAAACTCACTGCAAAAGAAAATTGAAAGGAGCACAAATGAATAACACTAATTTATTGCAAACAAACCACACAACAAAACCACTCATTATATATATAAATACTTATAAAATATCACATGAGCAGTAAAAATATCTGTAGCCATATCACAATGAAAACTCTAGTGCAGGACTTCAGTGGTCAGACTGCAAAAAACATAAACATGCCACAATATACCAAAATAATAATAATAACACACACCCTGATTAATATCACAAACTACTATATGCTAATGTCCCATTGGAGAGTTCAGTTGTAATAAAAAAATAGCTAACAACCTGTTGAACTGAAATATGACTCTGAAAAGCCTGACTCAAACTGAATGTAAGGCAGAATCTCTGAGTGAAATGATGGTAAAAATAACAGTAAAACTCACATTCACTGCATCCAACACTCCTAACCTGATGGAAGCAAACAGCCAGGTGATCCCGTTCAGTAGTTTGTGTGCATCAAGACCCTCAAGGCTCCCAAATGCTGAATGAGGCTTAGTGACCACCTTTTGAATTCCCTGCCCTTGCAGAAAAGCAAGGGAATGGCATCTGATCATCACTAGCTCAAGAATCCTGGCCCTGACTGAATAAAATAAATGGAACTTTCTCTTTCATCACAATAGTAGTTTCACTGCATGCATTGATGAGCATAAAGCCTAATGATTAAATATATATATATATATATATATATATATATATATATATATATATTCACTTTTTTACAAAAGAATTAAAAATGAGACAAAATTGACATTTATATTAAAGTGAAAGAACAGTCATTTAAAATGGTATGTATGGTCAGCCTAATCTTAAGTCTAGCTGAACAGAAGCTTTATAACTACGGATATAAAGTACAAACCATGTCAAGACTAGTAGAAGAGGCAGAGACACAAAACAGGCTAGACCAAGCATGTCCAACACATGGCCCACGGGCGACTTGTAGTCCAGAATGGTTTTGATTGTGGCCCAACATAAATTCATAAAGTTTCTTAAAATATTACAAAAATTATGCACAGACCTTTTTTTTAGCTCATCAGTATTGTTAGTATTAGTATATTTTATGTACAGCCCCAAACAATTCTTCTCCCTGTGTGGCCCAGGAAAGCCAAAAGATTAGACATTCTTAGGCTAGCCATAATCTTCCATGTGGTGGTTGAGCATAAGGAAGAATATATTTGTTGCATAGGCTCCCCTTTGAGGAGTGAGGGAGCCCCAAACCATGCTCCCCAGTCAGGAGAACTGGGGATGGATAAAGGAGCCTACAACATCTGGCTCAAAAAACGGTGAGAATTTGAACCATCTAGATGAGATGAAAGGCTGTAGCAAACTTCAACATTCTCTTAGAGTGCCCACATGTGGACTCAGTCACTCCCGGGCACTCACCCTGGACATTCACCTTGGACTCTGGCAGAGAGACAGTGACTCAGGAGGCATTGGAGCCATATGGGGCAGAGAAAAGACTGAATGATAGTTGCCACTTTCTCTGAGTGGGTTCCTCTCCTCCTGCAGCTGGCAGATAGACACAATTTTTATGTATTGTCCCCTCCCCGCAAATGGCAAAGTATGAATCTTATTGGTCTGGTAAGCTCCACTTCCTTCATCTTGTTGATTCACTGGAATTCCATCCTACCCAACTCCTTCAACATCAGAGGTAATTTCTTGTGGGCAATCAGTCCTGCCCATATTGCAATATTTCTTGAAAAACTATCTAAGTTCACAGTCCCCAGAACCACTATAATTGGAGGTTGACTTCTGACCACAAAAGTGGCACATAAAAAGGGCAGTCTCAGCAGACATCAGAGACCACTGGGGGAAGTCCCATTCAGAATAGGTAAACCCCTAGGAAAACAACCCATAATCTGTGGACATGGCCAAACCACACAGCCAATCATCCTGAGGGTCAATCCCACTACTGACATGCTCAAGGAACTTACTGAGAACTTCAACAAAGGGATAGCAAGCATAAAGAAGGACATAAAACCATACAAATAATAACAGACATAAAGAATACAATAACTGAAATGAAGAATGCACTGTAAAGAATCACTAGCAGATTAGATAAAGCAGAAGATAAAATCAGAGTTCCCTGGTGGTGTAGTGGCTAGGCTTAGGCACTCTCAACACTGTGGCCTGGGTTTGATTCCCAGCTAGGGAACCGCAAAAAAAAAAAAAAAAAAAAAAAAAAAAAAAAAAAAAAAAAAAAAAAAAAAAAAAAAAAAAAAAAAAAAAAAAAAAAAAAAAAAAAAAAAAAAAAAAAAAAAAAAAAAAAAAAAAAAAAAAAAAAAAAAAAAAAAAAAAAAAAAAAAAAAAAAAAAAAAAAAAAAAAAAAGAAACAAAGCAAAGGAAAAGATAAAATCGAGATTTAGAAGATTAGAAGACAAGGTAACAGAAAACACCCAGTCAGGAAAGAAAGAAAGAAACAAACAAACAAACAAACAAACAAACAAAGCAAAAAATAAAATGAGGACAGTTTAAAAGACCTCTGAGACAGCATCAAGCATAACAACATTTGAATTATAGGAATACCAGAAGGAGAATTTTAAAAATCAAGGGATTAAAAACTTATTTGAAGAAATAATGAGTAAAAACTTCCCTAACCTGGCAAAGGAAATAGTCATACAACCCCAGGAAGCACAGTGAGTCTCAAGCAAGATGAACCCAAACAGGCCTACACCAAAACACATTATAATTAAAATGACAAAGTTTAAAGACAAAGGGAGAATTCTAAAAGCAGCAACTAGTAACTCGTAAGTGAGTTTCTATAAGACTGTCAGCAGATAAGAAATTTTGCAAGCCAGAGGAAATAGGTAGAAAATATTCAACACGATAAAAAGCAAGGACCTAAAACTAAGATTTCTTTACCCACTAAGGCTATCATTTAAAACCAAAGAACAGATAAAAAGCTTCCCAGACAATAAAAAGCTAAAGGAGTTCATCACCATCAAATCAGTTTTACAAGGAATGTTAGAGAAACTTCTTTAAGATGGGAAAATAAAAGCAAAACTATGAATACTAAAATGGCAATAACTACATATTCATCAGCAATTACTTTCCATTTAAATGGATTAAAAGCTGGAGAAGGTACCAAAATGATGACATGAAAGGGACCTCCAAAAAACTCCTCTGGAGATTATAACTAATTAAATACCTATAGCTCAACCAAAGACCCTCTATGCACAATCACAGCTAAGAAATCCACTGTCATTAAGATACCTGTAGGTTGGGAGAAGTTAAAAAAAGGAAAATAGTGGGGATGCAGCTGGTGAGTGTGGGTCCTCACTTGTAACTCTACTGCTGGAGGAGAGAGGAGGAAGAAGGTAGTGGGAGAGCGCTCGAGACCTCACTCAGTTCGCAGGACAGAGGAAAGGGGTCCTACAGGTGGGATGTGAGAAACTGCAACCACCTTATTTTGGCCCTGGGAGATGCAGACCCAGCCACTAAATGCAGCGTCCATACTTCACTGTGGTTCCCTGAGGAAGGTGAGCAACATGGCCGTGAGGAGACACAGTGTGAATGCTCCAGCTGGGAAGGAGAAGGAAAGAAGGGGCTGTGTGTATGCATTTATTGGCCCACAACCTGCACAACTGAAAGACAAGCAAACAGAACAGCTGACCCCAAGGCTTGGGCAGAGTTCAAATGTGGGGCAAACTGAGAACAGAAAGATGCAATCACACCCAAACTCCCTGCATGACCCTGAGTAAACAAAGCACAAATGCCCCTCCCCTACAGACCTTCCCCACCCCAATCCTCAGTATCAGCAGTGAACACCAAAGAAACTGCAGCATTTTTGTCAAAATGAGAAACTGAACGAAGGCAGCTCAAATTAAAGAGATGGGGACAGATGACCCACCAGAAACAAAGCTCAAAGCAATGATTATAAAACTGCTCAAGGAACTGAATGATAATTTCAAAAGAGAGATAATAAACATCAAAGAAGACTTACAAATCATTTTAAAGGACCAGAGACAGCTGTGACTACATTAACTAAAATGAAGAACAGAAAAAAACTCACTAAACTCAATAAAATAGAAGCTCAAAGCAGTGATTTGCAGGAAAAGTAAGCAGAAAACACCCAGGCAGATCAATTAAAAAATTATTTCCAAAAAAAGGAAGATGGATTGAGATTCCTCTGGGACTATATCAAATGTAAAAATATCAGAATAATAGGGGTGCTAGAAGGGACAGAGGAAAAGCAAGGGGTCAAGACATTATTTAAAGAAATAGTGACTGAACATTTTCTTAACCTGGCAAAGGAAATAGACATACAATTTCAGGATGCACAGAGAATTACAAACAAGATGATCCCAAACAGGAGTACACTGAGACATATCACAATTAAAGTGGCAAAAGTTAAAGAAAAAGAGAAAATTCTAAAAACAGCAAGAGAAATGCAAGTAGTAACTTATAAAGGGACACACATTTTACTCTCAGCTGATTTATCACCAGAAACATTACAGGCCAGAAGAAATTGGCAGAAAATATTCAACATGTTGAAAACCAATGATCTGCAACCAAGACTAGTATCCAACAAGACTAGCATTCAAAATGGAAGAACAGATAAAGAGCTTCTCAGATAAGAAAAAAACTAAAGGAATTCCTCACCACCAAACCAGTACTACAAAGAATGTTAGAAGGGCTTTTTTAAGAAGGGAGGAAGGATGAGAGAGTGAGTAAAATAAGGGAAAGGGATGGAGAAATTTAGTTTGATTATTAACAGAAAGTTGAAAGCAACAAAGAAAAAAACCCATGGACACAGTCAATAATTCAGTAGTTACCTGAAGGTAAGGGGAGGAGGGCAAGGGAGGAGAAGGGACAGGGACACAAATACATGGTGACTCTGGGTGATGAATAGAACATAGAAGATGTAATGTAGAATTGTACATCTGGGATCTATGTAATTTTTACCAATCAGTGTCACTCCAATACATTTTAAATAAATAAATAAATAAATAAATAAATAAATAAATAAATAAAACATGGAGATACAAATAAAAAAATAGATGGATTGAAAGCTCTAAGCAAAAGACATGGAGAGTATTTTGCTGAGTGGAGTGTCAGATGGAGAAAGACAGATGCAATGTGGTTTTGCTTATATGTGGAATCTTAAGAAAAAATAAACAAACATAACAGAAACAAATTTATTGATACAGAAAAATTTTGGATGATAACCAGATGGAAGTGGGTTTGTGTGTGTGAGTAAATTTAAGGAAAGGGATTAAGAAGTAAAAATAGGTCATTACAAAGTAGTTCATGGAGATGTAGGGTATAGCATAAGGAATATAATCAATAATATTGTAATAACTATATATGTTATCAGATGAGTGCTAGATTTGTTGGGGTGCTAGTTAGGAGGTGGCTGGAGTCAGGGTAAAAAAAGTGAAGAGACTGAGAAGTACAAATTGGTAGTTATAAAATAGTCAGAATAGAAAGTAATGTCTGAGAAATAATATGGTAATAACTATGTATAGTGCCATGTATGTACTAGACTCAGCAGAGGTATCACTTCTTTAATTATATAAATGCCTAACCAGTATGCTGTATGCTTAAAATTAATATAAAATGATACTGAATATCTAGTCAATAATATTGTGACAGCATGGTATTCTGTCGTATGGTTGTTGGATTTGTAATTGTGATCACTTCTGTAGGTATATAAATATAGAATGACTATAGTGTTCCCCTGAAACTAATATAATATTATTTATTAGCTATGTTTTTAATAAATATATTAAGAATAAAAGTTCTATTACATATATATTAAGATTGTATTCTTTAGATAAAGTATTTGGCAATACTTTGTTCTAGTGTATTTGATTTAATATTAATAATTTTTAACTTTTTGAAATTTTATTATTAGAGTTACATAGCAGGACTGTGTAATATATAATATGACCCCCAAAACAATTGCATGCAATTTGTGATTATGTTAAGTCAGCCTATGTGAAAATATTGCCAATATTTTCAGTCCATTTTTCTTTGGACGGATGTAAAAATTAATCATGAACATATCATGTTTCTTATATAGTTTTTGTAAAGATATTTTACAAATATAATCTATTTTCAATCTAGTTAAGGTTGGAGAGTAAGTAAATGCTGTGTTGCCTCCTCTGATGACCACATCAAAATTACAACTAAACTACGAAACAACTATCATTAAGAGTAGCTTAAGCACTTGTTATTCCTTGTCTTGTTGATAATAGCCATTCTCACAGGTGTGAGGTGGTATCTCATTGTGGTTTTGATTTGCATTTCCCTGATAGCTAATGAGGATGAGCATTTTTTCATATGTCTGCTGGCCATTTGTATTTCCTCATGGGAGAAGTGTCTGTTTAGTTCTTCTGCCCACTTTTTAATTGGGTTGTTTGT
>PVJL010009054.1:41123-60678 GCA_004026885.1 Lyroderma lyra | reverse complement strand
AGTGAATTAAGTTCCATTTCTTCCACATCCTCACCAACACTAGTTATATCTTGACTTTTTGATACTAGTCATTCTAACAGATGTGAAGTAATATCTCATTGTGGTTTTTATTTGCATTTTTCTGATTATTAGTAATGTTGAGTAACTTTTTATGTACATTTGGCCATTTGTATGTCTTCCTTGGAAAAATGTCTACTTAAGGCCCTTTTCTCATTTTTTAATCTTACATATATCTCTTTTGATTGTATGTGTTTCTTATATATTTTGGATGTTAATCCATATCATATTTACGATTTGAAAACATTTTCTCCCATGTGGTAAATTGTCTTTTCATTTTGTTGATTGTTTCTTTTGTTGTGTGCTTTTTAATTTGATATAGTTCCACGTATTAGTTTTGTATTTTGTTGCTTGTCCTTTGGGTTTCATATCCAAAAAATCAATGTTAAGATTTTTTTTCTGTTTTCTTCCAGGAGTTTTATAGTTTCAGGACTTACATTTAAATATCTAATTAATTTGAGTCAATTTTTGTGAGTTGTGTATGATAGCCGTCCAGTTTCTTCTGCATGTGATTAGCCAGTTTTTCTAATACCATTATTGAAAAAAATTTTATTTTCCCCACTGAATAGTCAGGGCTTCCTTATAAAATACTAGTTGACTATGTATATGAGGGTTTATTTTTGGACCTTCAATTTTGTTCCATTGAGCTATGTGTCTCTTTTATTAGTAATACCATACTGTTTTGATTACTATAGCTTTGTGATATAGCTTAAAATGAAGAAGTATGATATCTCCAGCTTTGTTTTCAAGATTATTTAGACTATTTGGGTTCTTTTGTGGTTCTGTATAAATTTTAGGATTGTTTTCTGTTTTTTTGGAAAATGCCTTTAGAATTTTGATAGAAATTGCATTGAATCTGTAGATTGCTATTCCTAGTATGGGATTTTTTACAATGTTAATTCTTTTATTTAATGAACACAGGTTATCTTTCCATTTGTTTTTCTCTTTAATATCCTTTATCAAGGTCTTATAGTTTTCAGTGTAAAAATTTTTTATCTTCTTGATTAAATTTATTCCTAAGCAATTTTATCATTTTTATTCTGTTTCAGATATTTTTTTTTTAGTATATAGAAATCCAAATGATTTCTGCATATTGATTTTGTATCTTTCAATTTTACTGAATTTGTTGATTAGTTCTAACAGTGTTTCGTAGTTTCTTTTGGGTTTTCTACTTATAAGATGATACAATTTGTAATCAAAAATAATTTTTACTTCTGCCTTTCTGATATAGATGACTTTTATTACTTTTATTCCCCAATTGTTCTGGTTAGGAATTGCAATACTGTGTTGAATAGGAGCAGTGAGAATGGAAAACCTTGTCCTATTCCTAATCTTAGAGGAAATACTTTCAGTATTTTAATGTTGGATATGATGTTTGTTGTGGACTTGTCGTATGTAACCTTTATTATGTTGGAATATGTTCTTTCTATTCATAATATTTTTAGTATTTTTATCATAAAATAATATATTTTGAAATGTTTTTTATGCATCTATTTAGATCAGGTCATTTTTATTTTTTATTCTATTAATGTAGTATATCACAATTGTTACTTGCATATGTTGAACCATCCTGTATTCCAGATAAAAATCTTACTTGATCATGGTGTATGAGACTTCTAATGTGTTGTCAAATTTGGTTTGCTGATACTTTGTTGAGAAATTTTTATCTGTATTCATGAGGGATATTAGTTCTTAGTGTATTTATTTTGTTTTGCTTTTTCCTGTAATATCCTTATCTTGCTTTGATATCAGAATAATGTTGGCCTGTAAAATGAGTTTGGGAAGGTGACTTCCTCTTCAATTTCTTTGAAGGTGTTTGAGGATTGACATTAATTCTTCTTTAGTTTTTTAAAATTTATTTTTAAAATCTGTTGGGGTGACAATGGTTAGCAAAGTTATATAGGTTTCAAGTGTACAATTCTATAATACATCATCTATGTGTTACATTGTGTGCTCACCACCCAGAATCAGTGCACCAGTGAAACCATCTGGTCCTGGGTTTTTTTTCTGTGTTTGAAAAGTTTCATTACTGATTTAGTCTTCCTGCTGGTCTCTTCAGAGTTTCTGTTTCTTCTGTTTTATTATGATTCTGTCTTGATTTGTTGTATGTTTATAGGAATTTTTATTTATTATGAGTTACATAATTTGCTTGTTTATAACTGTTTATAAGAATCTCATGATCCTTTGTATTTCTGGGATATCAGTATAATACCTCCCCTATTATTTCTGATTTAGTTATTTGAATATCTTCTTTTTCTTGTTCTATCTAAAGGTTTGTCAATTTTGTTCATTTCTTCAAAAAACGATCTCGATTTAGTTGATCTTTTTTCTTATTTCATTTATTACTGGTTTAATCTTTATTTCAGTTCTTCTACTAATTTTTAATTTAGTTTGTTCTCTTTGTAATTCTTTGAGGTGTAAAATTAGGTTGTCTGCTTGTCATTTTTTTTCCCTTAATGTGGGTTTTTATTGCTATAAACTTCACTCTTAGAATTGTTTTTGCAGAATCCCATAGGTTTTGCTATTTGTGTATTTATTTCTTTTAAGATAATTCATTTCCCTTGTAATTTTTTTTTTTTTTTACTTATTGGTTGTACAGGATTGTGTTATTTAAATTGCTTTCATTTTTCAGCATTTCTCTTGTTATTAATTTCTAGTTTCATACCATTGTGGTTGGAAAAGTAACGGCATAATTTCAGTGTTTTTAAATTTGCTTAAAGTTGTTTTGTCACCGCCCATATAATCTTTGATGGAGAATGTTTCATGTGCACTTGAGAAGAGTGTGTATTCTGCTGTTAGATGGAATACTCTGTATGTACCTGTTAGGTGTATTTTGTCTAAACTATGGTTCAAGTTCAATATTTCCATTAATTTTATATCTAGGTTATCTTTTTATTGTTGAATTTGGGGTTTTAAGGTGTCCTACTCTTAATGTATTATTGTCTATTTATCTCTTCAAATCTGTTAGTATTTGCTTAGAATATTTATTATTCCAAGATTGATTGCTTGTATATTTATAAAATATCTTCTTGATGATTTGACCCCATAATTATATAATGACCGTCATTTCTAATTACTGGTTTTGGCTTAAAGTCTATTTCCTTAATTTCTTCCATTTTTTCTTTGTTGTTCTCTGAGTCAATAATTACAAAGTTTCTGACTTTAATCTCATTGATTCTTTCCTCTGGTTGATTAAGTCTGCTGTTGATGCTCTCTATTGCATTATTCATTCCATTTATTGTATTCTTTGGTTCCAGATTTCTGTTTGTTTGTTTGTTTGCTTTTTATAATTTTTCTTTGTTGAACTTCTCATTTTGTTGCTGGATTGTTTTTCTAAGTTTATAAAATTTTTTATATGTGTTTTTTGTAGCTCAATGAGTTCCTTAAAACTGCTATTTCACATTTTTTCATTTGCTAAATCATAGATCTCTATGTCTTTGAATTTGGTTATGGGAAGACATTGTGATTTCTTGGTTGTGTCACATTACCTTGAATTTTTATGTTCATTGAAGTTTCATGTTGTTGTCTTTGAATTTAAAGTAGAAGTCACTCCTCCAGTTTTTAGTATTTGCCTTCAGGAGAGAGATACCTTCTGTCAGCCTTAGTAGATGTTTTGAAACACCTGCCCCATGCCCTTGCTTCCTTTTATGGTAGAATTCTTAAGCTTGTATGCCTTCTGTGAATCCTGCAATACCCATGATCAAGTGCTGACAGCTTCTCTTGTTTTCTCAAACATGGTGCTACAGAACCATGGGTTTGGGTTTCTTGTTCTGTATTTTGGCTGGATTTTTGCATAGGCTCTCTAGATGTCTGCCAAAACCTGATCTCATTGGTGTCATTGGGGGCACACAAGGAGTTAGCCAAAAGGTGGGTATGGGAGGTATGGGTGAGGCATATAGAGTGACAATGGTGCTCATAGACCATTTGGGGGAATCTATGGATAAAGTGTTCCCAGTGGCGCATTTGTGGGCTTCTTGATTGAGTTTTACCTGTGCTTAGTAGGATTTATATTTCTTGGATGTCCCTCAAAGGTCCTATGTGCTGTTTTTCCCACTTCCCAGTCATGTAGCTCATAATTTACTATTCTGAATGGTACAAGAGAGAAGTGAGCTCTTTTGGCAGTGTCCTGCAGAGCTGGGGTATCCAGATGATCACTCACATGCTCTCCTTTTTTTCCACAGGAAAAATCATGTGCTAAGGAAGATTGCTCTTGGATTTAAGCTGTGCTGCCTTGGGCAAGAGATAATAAAGGTAAAGCATAACTGTTTCTCTTACCCACTCCACTGTGTCCAAGGTAATATATTTTGTTGCTCCAGTGGTATACCGAAAGCCTAATCTTCCACAAAATCTTTCTCATTCATTAGTGATTGTCTAAGTGTTCTACAGGGGCTCCCAGGACCATACCTGAGAGGACCTGGAGCTGGTTCATAGTCTACAGACAGGATTGAGGTCTGTCCGCCTATCACATAGATCAATGCTGAATTTTCATTGTTGAATGGGGACAACATGAAAGATGTCTTATGCTACCATGATGCTGATGTCACCCGCCAATAAGTTGTATTTTTATTTTCACTTAGTTAAAAGTGTTTTAAAATTTGTGAGATATTTTATTTGACTTACATGTTACTTAGAAGTGTGTCATTTAACATGCATGTATATTGGGGTTCTCCAGTTTATCTTTCTGCTATTGATTCCTAGATTAGCTGCATTGCAGTGTGAGAGCAAATATTGTTTATGATTTCTATTTTTTTTTAATTTGTTAAGGTGTGTTTTGTAGCCTAGGATTAGTCTATCTTGGTGAGTATTTCATAGGGGCTTGTTAAAAATGTGCATTCTGCTGTTTTTGAATGAAGAAATTTATAGTAGTTAAATATATCCAGTTGGTTCATGGTGTTGTTGAGTTCAATTATATCCTTATTGATTTTCTTCTGGCTGCATCTGTCCATTTCTGAGAGAGAGTTGTTGAAGTCTCCAACTAGTAGTAGATTCATTTATATATCTTTGCAGTTCTGTCAATTTTTTCCCTCATGGGATTGATGCCCTGTTATTAGGTGCATACATATTAAAAATTATGTCTTGTTGGATAATTGGTCCTTTATTTAATGCCCCTCTTTATCACTCATAACTTTTCTCATTTTCATGTCTGCTCTGTAATACAGATTGTCATCAAGTTTGTTGGAAAGAACAGCTTGGGAAAGGTTTGAATTGAATTTCTTGAGCCCTATTTGTCAATTTTAATCATTATCCAATGGAAATGAATGCCTTGAAGCTGAATGTCCTGAGACGTGTTTTTGAACTCATTTTCTGTTTGAATATGGAGGGTTATGAAGTGTTAATAAAATGAAGAATAGCCAATACCATGTGGCTCTGTAATTAGTCAAGATTTCTTCTTTTATACTCCTTCTGCCTCTTATGTTTTTTCCTTTGCTCCTTTCCTCTCTTTCAAAATAATTAGTATCTAATAACTATAATACAGAATGGGAATAGAAAGCTACAGTTTATCAAAAATATAAGAAAAGACATGAATTACCCTAAAATAGAAGAAAAGAGTAAGTGATCTAAATGTGTAGAATATAAAGATTTTATGGTGCTTCTGTTGGAAGAGAGGAGAGAGGTAAAAAGAGAGTACATTGTGAATGCTCTATCATATTGGAACATATCAGCCTTTTTTTGGCAGAGTAATCAATTTAGAGCTTTTGTATACAACACCAACATCAAATTTAGATAGATTAAATTGAGTTGATGTGTAATTCTTTTTGATACTGTTTCCCTGAGGGTGTGTATGTAATTGCATTCTTATTTTCTTGACTAGTTACCTAGGACATTCATGTAATAGAACCTTCTGTAATTTGGTAATGCTATATTCAGTCTGATCTATAGTTCTATGTTTTTGAAATGTATTATGATTTTCTTTGTGTTTTTGTATATTTCTTGGGTGCTGAGGTTGATTTCCAAACACTATTTTTTTTCTCTGTAGTAACTATGCAGTTTTGGGAGCTGATCCTGCCTCCAGTTGTGGGTCCTAATTAGCCTAAACCAGTGGTTCTCAGTTCCAGCTGCAAGTTACTATCTGGGAAATTCCTACAAATTACACATTCCTGAGCATCACTCAAAGGGATGAGATTATTGGGATATTTTAAAAAATCTCTGCAGGTGAATCTAAAGTGAAGCCAGATTTGAGAGAAACTACCTGAGGCAACTGTGTATTAGTTACAGCCTCCTCTGGTGTGAGCTCTCAGGCCTGAATCCTTAGTGACATCATTGTCCTGGCCACAAGAACAAACAGCTGAGGAATGGACACATGTTCTAGTTTAGGACATGGGACCAGAAAGGAAGCTGCTATTCACTTTTTGGTAATAATTCTTCACTTTAAAGAGAAAGCTGTTGAAATATTTGGTCTCTAATGTCTCTGAATATTGCCATTTGTTTGGTATAAGGGTCAATATTTCTGCAGCCATCTTGCTCCCAACACCTACAGAAATAATAGAGGGGAGAAAAATGCAGGGGAATGGTGTTAGTCACTGGATATACCCAACTCTAAAATTGGTCTTATAGCTATCATTTCTGCGTAAGAAATTAACCAATTGATAACCTCCCACAAGACTTGGGATGCTCCTGGATTTCATATCTTCAGCTTACCTGTTTAGCTATGTATGATGCAGTAATAAATTTTGTCTGTAAGCATTTCTCTTTAAACTTACTATGGACTCCTTTTTATTTAATTAATGTATAAATGAAAGAGCAGTCACATCATTATTGGCTTATATTTTTATCCAACTCTATATCAATCTTTCTTGTCCATACAACTTGTCTCAATACTGATAGTTTTCTGTTTTTTGCAATGTTTTTACATGTCTTCTAATAATATAAATTAAAGTAATGGATTTTTTGGCTTGTTACTTTACTGTTTTTTATGTATTATTTTAGCCGAAAGAAATGCAGCAGATAATGGGTTGTGCCATTTTTGTATTTTGACATTATGAAACCCTCATATAAGTTTCTAAATATAACATCAATGTGCAGTTTAAAAAAGTACTGCATCAAACCATTAGATTTTCATTGGAGTTCTCCAACTCAGGTGCTTACAGGGTCTGGGGAGAAGGCTCTGTAAGTGAGCAAAGTCTGCTAAGTCTCCACATCAAGTAGTCTGAGGTGAGGGGGGCACAGCTGATCTGTGTCAGCCTACCATTGCCAGTTGAATTGTGGGGTCAATGTTAAGAGGTGTTCCAGCTGTTTTTTAATGCTGAAACCATTTTTTATGGAAACTTCTAATGTTTAAGTGTCAATTAAAGCGACCAAGCAACAAATAAATAAAAAACACACTGTATGAGCCAAAGAAAACACATCTGTACCACGTAACAATATGTACCATTTAGAAAAACTGAAAAAGTATGACCATCAGCCTGAACTTGGACTTGAAGTCTTCTCTCCACCTTGCCCCTAGCTCTTGCCTGGAATAGATGGTCTCTGAAGACACAGTGGTCAACCATGAGAGACCTGTGTTGTCTGCCTTTCTGCCTCATGATTATCTGGATTATCACTAGGTATAAATAGTTACCCAAAAAATGTGTTTTTCTATCTTCTTAATTATATGTATTCCTTATTTTGTTCCCTGCTTATCAGCTTTATAGACTGATTAAAGCAATAGATTAATTTTCAAAATTAGTATTAGTGTTATTTTTAAGCCTTTCTCCCGAAACGCTGTAGTTTATTTATTTATTTTTAGGGCTGCTTAGCGCTTGCTGGCTATTAATTTTATTCTTTCGAGAAGTGTAAGTTCTACCATGGAACTCTTTCACTATTACAGATGTATAAATTAAATTATGGGTGTGTTTATATATAGACTTTAGGCTAATTTATTTTTTTTTTGGGGGGTGGGTAGTTCCCTGGCTGGGAATCGAACCCAGGCTGCAGTTTTGAAAGTGCTGAAGCCTAACCACTACACCACCAGGGAACTCCATAGGCTAAATTTTGATAACATTATATAAAAGATACCGAAAATAATTTAATCTCATAGTAGATTTGATGTTAAAGTCTTATTTCATCAAGAAAATTATACTATATTCCAAATTTCAGAGTAAAATACAAGGTATTTTTAGTTGAAAAGTCAGTCAAAAGGTATTGTTCAAAATTGATTACAGTTTAAGGTATGAGTTGTTCTTTGTCGACGCCAGGTAAGGGAATTGTTAATACCACTTATTCTATTATTCCGTGGCCTCGTGCAAATGGTAGGAGGGAATTAAAACAATAATAAACAATTACCTTCAGTAATTGTGTGCACTGCTTTGACAAGAGTGGACAATGCAACTGTCAGATTTTTCTGTAGGACAGCATCTCAAGGGCCCCTTCTTATGTTTTCCACAATTTTACAAGACAGAGCTGGTATTTTGAAGTCAGTACCATAGCTTCAAGTCTAGTTTTTTTTTTTTTTTAAAATAAAAAAGCTGGCCAATAAGTAATGCTTTGTGTATAGCAATCATTTTCTAAGTACTTTAATTACTTTGGATAAAATAACAAAGGAAATTTATTATAACTCATTGTAAAGTAATTTTAGTGAAATCCTGATTTCCTTTATTTAAAACATTACTGGGCTATTTCAATAAAAAATAATTACCACTTGCACATTATTAAAGAATTAAATAGGATAAAAGAATTAATGATGGAAGAGTATTATTCCCACCCTAGATTCTAATCTCCCTTCCCCAAACATTTTATTTTATGAGTTTTATGAGTTTTTCTACACACACACACACACACACACACATACACACATTCAGGTGTTAAATTGTTTTTTTCTGTGGTTCTTGAATTTTTAATAAAGCCTTCAAACAGTAAGTCAAGTATATTTAGTTTCCAAAGAGATATGCTGTAACTTCTATGATACATTACTAAAATATAGAAGAATTAGTCTAGCAAATATCAACTGTAAGGCCCCACTTTCAGTGTATATAAAAGGAGACTAGTCTTTGACAGGTAATAAAGCAAGTCTATGATAAAGAGTGGACAGAATTGGGTTTCTCTGTTTCCTACCTAGGTCAGGAGGTCAAAAGGGAACTGCTCTAGAAGACCTCTCTCTCATAGCTATTATTGGGAGTCTGTAAGAAAGGAAGGTTAGATTTCATTCCCCTGCTAGTTATTTCCTAGATAGGACATGGTGTCCAATGGGACCAAGATTAAGTTTGGTGTCAATATTCGTGGAGCAAATTTTCATGTATCCCTTGGAGATAGGGAGCTCCCAAACATAGACATGAAAGTCTGCTTCTTACCTTGAGTATTCTGAAGTCAGAGTAAGGGGAAAGAAAGCAATAGAGGAAAGCTGCAATATCACCATTTGGTGCCGGAAGATGTGTGAATTTATCACAAGTAAATGGGCACTAAAGAAGGTAACTTATCTTGACATATTTTGATGAATTTCTCCCCCCAAATCAGCTGGAGAATGTTCTTGTGAGAAGACTCTAGTAATGAGAAGCTTTGGGGTATATCAGTAGGGGCAGCAAATGAAGGAGTTACACAAAAAGTCAACTGTGGGGGAGGCAAGGCCCATGTTAGAGATGATACAGGGTGGAAGAGCCACAATCCATACCAAATTAACATCCAGCACTTGACTGCCTGCTGTACTGACAGTTGATGTGTTGCCAGATTACATCAATTATGCAAGAGACCTTGGCCTCTTTTTTTTTAACCTCACCTCTGACAATGGACACCCAGCAGCAGCACTGATAGAGAGTGGAGAAGGAGCAGGGTATGATAGACCAAGGAGCAGGGTGGAAGCAGAGACTCAGCATCTCATTCCCATTGCACAGCTGTAAGCCATAACCCACACCCAAGTTGGGGGATAGGGAAGATGTGTTGCTTAGATGTGGTCTGGATTTAGAATAGACTGGATTTTATAATACCTAAACGTGAGTCATTAATTATTTCTAAAAAGACTATTTTTACAAATTGAAAGTGATCCAAAAATAAAGGGATCTTTCCTGTGATGGGAAAGGGTAACATAAAGACAGAAACATAATTGGATTACTATTTTATATGTTAAACTCTTAATAAACCACTTATGCATAAAGAAAATTTATGTATACTTTTTAAAGCACAAATGTGTAAATAGTCCATGTGATGCTCAATACTTTTGTTTCCTCTTTAATAAATTTTGCATATCTCTTAAATGAGTGTCCTATTATAGTTACAGTAATGATAGCTTCTGTGACATGAATTCTGAAATCTCAGTGGCTTAGTTCATTAGATGCTTATCTCTTACTTACATTATCAGCAGCAAGCTTTCTTCCTGGGCCTTTCCTCTAGTAGTTTTGCATCCTTTAAAAAAAAAAAAATCTTTTTTTTTTTTTGGTGTGTGTGTGTGTGTGTAATTTGTTATATCTGAAACATTTGATAATACTTTATTTTTAATTTTTTTTCCTTCCATCCCCGTGTATTTGACCCTCCCCCCTCTACCACCTTCCTCCCCACTTTCTCTCTGGTAACCACTACACTATTGCCTGTGTCTGTGAGTTTTTGTTTCTTTGTTTGTCCTGTTTGTTGCTTTTGGTTTTATATCCCACATATGAGTGAAATCATATGGTTCTTGACTTTTTCTGTCTGACTTACTTTGCTTAGCGTGATAATCTCAAGATTCATCCATGGTATTGTAAATGGCAGTGCTTCATCTTTTCTTATGGCTGAGTAATATTCCATTGTGTATCGTATGTACCACAGCTTGAACATATGGTTTCCAAAGCACTTATGTTCCTCTATATTAAGGAGCATAGAAGTGGAATGTAGGAGGTTTTTGTGGGCTAAGACCTGAAAGGCACATACCACTGGCCTCTATACATGGCCACATCTTCCTGCCAGGGCAATTTGGAAATAACATCTAGTTCTGTGACCGGTATGAAGAATAAACTGCTTTGGCGATTGGCCTACTAACTCATAACGAGTAAGCCATTATATCTACCTTCAACTTCAAAATAGCTATAGATTATTCCATTTTATGGTTGTTCTATAATTTATGTGACCTGATCTCTATTGGTGAACTATACATGTTTTCCAGTATTTTTCTGTTTTGAACAGTGCTGCAAAGAACATTCTAATTCAGGAATTTGGGTATATGTGGAAGTATGGTTTCTAAGATAAACTTTTAGAAGTGAAATTGCTAATTGAAATGGTACAGGCAATTTTGAATTTTTATAATTGTTGCCATTCAATTTTTATCAATTGCACACTTACCAGTAGTTTATGAGGTTGTCTAGTCCTTCTGACCCTCTGTGTTGTCCACACTGTGCATTATCAATGCTACTAATCTCTGTCAGTCTTGTAGGAAAGCTAGTGTTTCATTGTTACTTTCATTTGCGTTCCTTCCTTTCAGTAATTACATATTTTATTCATTTACATAAATTAGTAGCAATCATTCCTTAGTGTTTACAGATACCCACTATAACTAGTTTTCTTCTAATAAAGCAGGCAGTGTCAGATCTTTGGACAAGTGTTCACTTTACGTTACTTGGGCTTACATTTCTTATTTGGAAAGTTAGAATATTTGATTCAGTTTTTAAAATAAAGAGCTCTACACTTATATCATTTTGTAAATCTGTACAAAAGAAAATTTTATAAGCAATGCAACTGTAGATCAGGAGTATACTGATAACAGATTTCTTAGTTAATTAAATGCCATACCACTAAAATTAATGCTAAAACACTCAATGCATTTAGCAGTCAGAATGATTATCAGAATATTGGCCTAATACTGTTGAGTGTGATTCCTTATAGTCCAGAAAAAAGACCCCAAATATTTTCATAATGATATACGAGGCTATCTGGAAAGAAATCCAGCCATAACTATTTTTCATTTTGCATGGCTGGATGCCTTCTGGACAGCCATTGTATGGTTAATATTTTTAACAGCTAAGAAAAGGAAAAAAAGTAAAATTTTCAGTTTTTATTTAATCTGATTTTTATTTTTTTTTTGTTAAGTAATCTTGTAAAGTTCTATTGGACAAAAATAGGAAAGTAAGATATTTAAACAAAACTTTTTCATGAAAACAAGGAAGGATAAATTTAAAGTGAAAAATTTTTTTAACTGATAGCAATATTCTAAAGATGTTTGTTCCTTAATATGCTTTAACTAAACTTTAATTTGCATTTGTCTGTAGACGGGTACTTAGGGCTCAGTTTGCATATACCTTGGTACTCAACTGCTTTGTAACTCATTGAATTTGATAACTGGCACATTCTGACATGAAAATTTTGTCCTGGTTTTTGTCATTTGTTTGGTACTCCATGCACAAAATAGAACTTGTTGGTGTCAGTTGCCTCGTGACTTGCCACTTTTTCTAACTGAAACAAGGCATCATGCATTAGTCACTCCATAGCTCTTGCCCTCTGCACATCCTTTTGTGGTTTTATCTTAGCTTCTGTGGTCATTTTATGTAATTTTGATTTGGGAATGTATTACAATTTTTTACATTATTCCTTACGGGAAAAATTTGATTGGTACTTGTCATTTTTGGTACTCGTCATGCCTTCCAGAACCAGTTAACAACAAATATTGAGGTACACTGTATAGGCTCTATTTGTTTATATGCGTGCATATGTGTGTGTGTGTGTGTGTGTGTGTGTGTGTGTGTGTGTGTATTTCCTTGACCAGTGTTGGGTCTTTGGGGAATATTTGAGGAATAATTTATAAACTCCCTTTATCAGTTGAAATGAGAGCTTGGATTGTCAGAAGGCAAGTATAATCAGAAAGACTGGGAAAGTGATGGTCAGACTTGAGGGTAGCAGTTAAGGTTGTATATCCTAATGCAGCTTCAGGGCTAGTGGCTCTAGAGAAGTGTGTGCATGTGTGTGTGGGGTGTGTGTCAGAGAGAGGGAGAAAAAGAGAGAGAGAGAGAGAGGAGGAGCAGCAGGGGGAAGAAGTTAACTACCTTCTTCCTGCAGGAAGAGGAGGGAGGGAGGGAGGAAGGAGGGAAGGAGGGAGAAAAAGCATGAATAAATAGATGAGAATGGGGGCCCTGTGTTTGCCTTTAATGGCTACTGGATCTGAAGTCACTTGAGAGGTGAATTTCAGGAGCCAACAAGATTGACCTCCCAAGTGAAGAAGGGGAATCCAGGGAGAAGAGAAGTCTGATTAATCATGTCAATGAAGGTTTCAGGCAAATTTCTAAGGAAATTTACTGCACTCTGCTTTCTGTGTGCTTTACTGTGTCCAGTGCAAAATATAAGCAAATGAGCTTCATAGTTGTGATGTCTCTTCCCAACTCTTTCACTTCCACCACTTGATCCTCTTACGAGGCTTAGAAAGGTAAAGTAACTCTAGGGTCTAAAATGAAAGAGCAGTGGTGTTAATGTAAGGCAGATATGATTCCAAACACAGTTCCTTTTTTGCAACATTTTTTAATTATTAAATTTGTTAGAGTAACATTGATTAGCAAAAATTACATAGGATCCAGGTATACAGTTCTACAGTGCATTGTCTATGTGTTGCATTGTGTGTTCACCACCAAGAGGCAGTTCCCTCCAATCACCATGTATTTGACTCTCCCTCCCTTCTCTTTCACCCCCTCCCCCCTAAATTCATTAACCTGTAAGCTACATTAGTGTATGGTCCTTATCTTTGTGTTCATGTCATTCCCCTGACCAAATTCATGCAAATAGTGGGTAGTTAGTACTTTTTAAAAATAAATGTATGAATAAATGATTGAATGAGGAAAGGAGAAAAACCAAACTCTTTAACCACAGGACATAAATTACAATTATCAATATCTTATTAATGCATTTAAAATGATAAAATATTTTCATGTTAAACTGAAGTTTAAATGTTGATCTTAAAATAGTCTTGAAATTACATTTAATTAGCATCACATCTAAACAAAGTCAACATAAAGAACAAAGTCAACACAGTGTCTCATGATTTAGAGGCGTAAGTTATCAAAGCTGTATTTTGCACAGTTGCTCTTATGTGTGTTTGTTTCCCTGTGGAATATGTTAAAAGCTAATGAATCAGTGCCCATTTGGAATGCCTGACAGTACCATTTCATTAGGTTACACTAATGCCACAGGCATCCAAACTGTGCATCAGGGAGGTCAAACAGCTGAATCCTTCTGGCCACAAGACAGCTGTGAGCATGAGTACAAGTAGAAGAGAGGAACACATTTTCCATAAAAGGGACCGATTGGAAAACAATCTTATCTCAGTAGAACAACGTTACCACGTGGTTTTTCAATGATTGCAAATTCGTTGTTTGTTAAATGAATGAAAACTCTCACCTTGTCACTGAAAAACAAGTCACCAATGAGGAATATGGGTAATTCTTCATTGAGTGACACATGAAAGATAGGCAGGTGATACCACATGGTAGCTATTTGCCTGGAGAGAGGTAAAGCAAGATTCAGGAAGCCTTGAACAAAAGAAATGAAATGATATTATTTCTACCTGTCATTGTCCCTAGTCCAGAAAGCTTCAATGGCCTCCTGAGGCCACTGTCATTCTTTCCAGTCTATCTTCCTTGCCATATACCCTTCAAATAAATGCTGGAGAGAAAGGAAGGGCAAAAATGATCAGAGGCAAGTAGTTTTTAGATCTACCTTCAAACTATATCTTGAATGAGATCACTTCTGACCACTGCAAATACCATGACCAAGTTAGCATCATTTCTCATCTGGGTGGCTGTGATAGACTCTGATTTATCTTGCTTTCAATCTTGCCTTTCTACAGTTGTTTTTGTCATACTATGGCCTGAATCTTCTATTTAAACAAAATCACATGCTGCTACTTCTATTACTTTTCAGGCCTTATATGATCTGGACCCTTGGACAGCTCATTAACATCATTTTGAAACCTCTTACCCCATTCCATTCCAATTTCTTATACAGTCATGTGCTGTTTAACAATAGAGATTAAGTTCTAAGAAGTGTGTCATTAGGTCATTGATGTCATTATTGTGTAAACATTATAGGGTGAATTTACATAATGCTTCATGGTATAGTGCACAGTACACCTAGGCTATATGGTATAGACTATTGCTTTTAGGTTACAAACCTGTATAGCATGTTACTGAGCTGAATTCTGCAGGTAATTGTGACACAATGGTGAGTATTTGTGTATCTAAACATAGAAAAGGTACAGTAAAAATATTTATAAATATTTTTAAAACAATATTTATAAAACAGCTTGAGATTAAATTAAGCATAAGAGAAAATGATGTAATCGAGATGTGGTAAACACAAGGTATATGAGGCTGCCATGAGCATACCATGGTATACTGTTTTCCCTGGAATATTTTTTTAGAAGTAGAAAGAGTACATACTAAAATAATGATTAAAATATAGTAAATACATAAACATTAATACAGTTTTTTATTTTTAGTATCAATAGAAGAAGTATTATGTAGTGGAAATATTTGCACATGCTGTACTTCTATACGACTGGCAGTACAGGTGGTTTGCTTACACCAGCATCACCACAAATACATAGCAGTGCATTGCACTATGATGTTATGACAGCTGTGATATCACTAAGCAATAGGATAGTTTCAGTTTCATTATAATCTTCTGGGACCACCATCATATATGCTGTCACTGAACAAAGTATTATTATAAGGCTCATGACTCCAGTAGCATAAAGAGTACATTTTTTTGGTCATTTCCATGCTTTGCTTATTTTATTTCTTTTACCTGGAATTAATTTTCCTTGTTTTAGTCTTCCTTCAAAAGGAGAATCTAGCACAGTTCACCTCTCTGTTGAAACTTGTGATTGTGTTTCGCTTGCCAAGGCTTTTTAACATCATGATTTTTATAGGAAAAACCATTCAGTTACATATATGTGCTACTACGAGTAGTCTTGGCCTCTGACACACTTTTAACCTTCTATTTTTGGTACAGCGAGTAGAGAAGAGTGGGTGGTGATAACCCAGACAGTCTTGGGTTCCCAGACTCTATGCAACCTGCATTTATTTGGCTTGGAAGAGTAAAAGCCCTACTGGCTGAACTTCAGAGATTGAGAACTAAAGTGGAAGAGTATACAATACATAAAAGCGTTTGTCCTTTTTTCCTCAGGGCAAAACAATTACTTTTTTGTGGGGCTGTTACAACCTTTACTGATTATCGCTCTGGACAGAAAATGTACCCTTGCCACCTCCCTCTTCCAGTAGGAACAAATGACTTATGTTAAGAACCATCTCTAAACACCACTCCAAATACTTCAAATATTAAACCTTTCCTTTTCATAGGATTTTGAAAATGTTAAGTTTATTAGTTTTCTATTGCTGCATAAAAAATTAATGCAAACTTAGTGACTTAAAACAATATCTGTTATCTCACATTTCTGTAGGTCAGAAGTCTGGGGTCAGGTTGTCTAAATTCTCCGCTCAGGGTCTCACATGGCCAAAATCAAGGTATTGGGTAGCTAGGGTTCTTCTGCAGGCGTGGAGGGAGAGTCTTCTTCCAGGCTTATTCAGGTGTTTGGCAAAATATAGGTCCTTATGGTTGTAGGTTTGAGGTCCTGATTTTCTGGCTGGTGGTCAGCAGTGGCTGCTCTTTGCTCTTAGAGGCTATCCACATTTCTCTGTACCTGGCATCTTCAAATCCAGAATGGCACACTGAGTCCTGTGCTTCCCATCTCTTTCTTTCCTGCTGACAGCTAAAGAAAGTTCTCTGCTTCTAAGATTCATGCAATTACATCGCCACCTTCCTCCCCTAGATAATCTCTACATTAAAGTCGATCCATACCCAGTTCCTGGGATTAGAACGGGACGTGTTTGAGGGATTGTTTCAGAAATTCTTTCTTCACCACTAAACAAATACAGACATCCATTAACACAGCATATGCACAAATAAAATCATCCATCCAAAATCCTTAGATTCCAGTTTTCAGGCTTTTTCCAAAAGTAATTATCTTTATCATCTAATCATCACGGAAAGTATCACAGAATTTCTTGCCAGGGGCAAAATGGCTGTTAAAAAGATTTTCTAGTTTTCACTCAGAAATTTAACTCAGAAATTTTCAAACTAATGTGACAAATTGTTAATTTTCCTTCAATGACAGTTACTGTCTCCCTCTGTGAGAGGCTTCTGCATTTCCTAAGGCAGAGAGCTACCTTTACTGTGTTCTCACAAAGCCTGGTTCACGCCTCGTTATGTCTGTTAACATTTTGAGCAACATTTTGAACAGTAATTTGTAATTCTCTGTTTCCTTCCATTACTAGATTTGAACTCGCCGAAGCCAGATGTACAGCACTGAGACAATTCCCCAGAATGTAGTAGGTGGTCAAAATATATTTGTTAAATGAGTAAGTCAAGATGGCAGAATTAAAATAAGATATAAGGGGTGGGGTCACAATATAAAACAGAAGACCAGGGAAATCTGGGGTTTGATAAATATGCCAACTTAATTTTTTTTTTTTTAGATAATGATATTAAAGTAGTATTTTCTATAGTATTAACTACTCTTTCATGTACTATATTTAATTTCATTCTTGTATGACACCACCAAGGTAAGCAGTAATATAGACATTTTGCAGATGAGTAAAACTCATCATGAATGAGTTGCTAAAGTTCAAGCAGAGCCAGCACTTGATCTCTATGAGCTGGAAGGCAGTATGACAAAGTAGGAGAGTAATAAGATTAGAGTTAGAAAGGCTTGAACTTGTAGCAGCTGTGCGAACTTACCAAGTGAATTAATTTTCCTGACATTCAAGTTTTTTCATTTGTAAAATGAAGATATCACATGCCTTATATGATTATGAAGGTATTCCATTAAGTAATGATTACATTTTGATGTAAGAAAAAATCCTGGGAACATGGTTGACTTATATTAGGAAATAATAAATGTTGTTTTACTTCTACTTTTCAAATAATTTTTTATTAAATTTATTGGGTTGACATTAGTTAATAAAATTACTTATAAAGGTTTCAAGTGTACAATTCTATGATACATCATATACATATTGCATTTTCTTTTCACCATCCAAAGTCAAATGTCTTTCCATCAGCATATATTTGACGCCTTTATCCTTTTCTCTAGTAACTACCATGCTGTTTTCTGTGTCTATGAATTTATCTTTCTTTCTTTATTGGTTTCAGTTTTATGTCCCACATATGAGGGAAATTATATGGTTATTGACTTTATCTGTCTGACTTATTTTGCTTATATGATAATCTCAAGACTCATCCATGTTGGGAGTTCCCTGGTGGTGTAGTAACTAGACTTTGGCTCTCTCAACACTGCAGCCTGGGTTCGATTCCGAGACAGGGCCTGCCCCCCCGCCCCCCCCCCCCAAAAAAAAAAAGGAGTCATCCATGTTGTCTCCAATAGCAGTATTTCATCTGTTCTTATCGCTGAGTAATATTCCATTGTATATATGTACCACAGCTTCTTTATTTTATCATCTGTGGAAGGACACTCAACTGTTTCCATGTCTTGGCCACTGAATACTGCTGCAATGAACATATGGGTACACATGTCTTTATAAATAAACGCTTTCAGATTTTTTGGTTGATACCCAGAAAAGGGATTAGTGTGTCATATTGTCACCACATTCTTAATTTTTGAGAAACCTCCTTATTGTTTCCACAGTGGTTGTACCAATTTGCATTCCTACCAGCAGTGTATGAGGGTTCCTTTTTCTCCATAGTGTCTCCAACACTTGTTATTGCTTGTCTTGTTGACAAAAGCCACTCTAACTGGTGTGAGGGTGTATCTCATTGTCATTTTGATTTGCATTTTCCTAATAGCTAGTAAGGTTGAGCATTATTTTCACATATCTGTTCGCAGTTTGTATGTCTTCTTGGGAGAAGTGTCTCTTCAGGTTCTCAGCCCATTTTTAAATTAGATTGTCTGATACTTTTGTTGTTGAGTTTTACAACAAGTTCTTTCTATAGTACTTTAGATAATAGCCCCTTATCTGAGGCATTGTTTGCAAATATCTTCACCTATGTGGTTGGATGCCTCTATTTCGCTGTGCAGAAGCTTTTCAGTTTGTTATAGTCCCATTCATTTATTTTTTATTTTACTTCCCTTGCCTTTGAGGTCAAATTCATAAAAATCCTCTCTGAACCCAAGGTTCATAAATTTAGCACCTATGTTTTCTTCTATGCATTTCATTATTTTAAGTCCTGTATTTAGGTCTTTGATCCAATTCAAGTTAATTTTGTTGTATGCTGACAGATAGAAGTCTAGTTTCATTCTTTTTCATGGGGCTTTCTAATTTTCCTAGCACCAGTTATTGAAAAGACTTTCTTCATTGTATGCTTTGGTTCCTTTGTTGAAAATTATTCACTCAAAAATATGTGTGTTTATTTCTGGGTTCTCAGTTCTGTTCACTAGGTCTATGTGTCTGTTGTGTTTTTTTTTTTTTTTTTTTTTTTTTTTTTTTTTTTTTTTTTTTTTTTTTTTTTTTTTTTTTTTTTTTTTTTTTTTTTTTTTTTTTTTTTTTTTTTTTTTTTTTTTTTTTTTTTTTTTTTTTTTTTTTTTTTTTTTTTTTTTTTTTTTTTTTTTTTTTTTTTTTTTTTT
>PVJL010009054.1:0-41023 GCA_004026885.1 Lyroderma lyra | reverse complement strand
TTTTTTGTTTTGGTCAGGATTGCTTTGGCTAGTCAGGATCTTTTGTGATTCCATACAAATCTGATGGTTTTTCGGTTCTATTTCTTTAAAAACAGGCCACTGGTATTTTGATGTGTATTGCATTAAATCTGTTGTGAGTAACATGGTTATTTTAACTACATTGATACTTCCAATCCATGCACACAAAATATCTTCTATTTCTTTGTATCTTCAATTTCTTTTAATAATCTAGTTTTCAGTGTATAGGTGCTTTACATCTTTGTTAATTGTTTTTCTAGATATTTTATTCTTTATATTGCAGTTGCAAAAGGAACTTTTTTCATTTCTTTTTCTAGAATTTCACTGTTAGTATCAAAGAAAACAATTGATTTTTTTGTACTTTGTTTTAGTATCCTGCCACTTGACTGTGTTTGCTTAGTTTTTCTAATAGTTTTTTGGTGTAGTCTTTAGGTTTTTCTATATAAAGAATCATGTCATCTGCAAAGAAGTGACAATTTAACATCTTTATTCTGAATTTGCTTTTTATTTCTTTCTCTTGCCTGATTGCTCTGACTGGGACTTCCTGTACTATGTTGAGGAATAGTGATGAGATATCTTTGTCTTGTTCCTGATCTTAGAAGAAAAATGTTGTTTTTCACCATTGAGTATGATATTAGCTGAGGTTTTGTCACTTGTAGCCTTTAAGCCTTTATTATGTTGAGATACTTTTTTTCTACACACATTTTATTGAATATTTTCACCATAAATTGATGATATATCTTGTCAAATGCCTTTTTTTGCATCTATTAATACAGTCATACCATTTATATCCTTTATATTCTTTATGTGGTATATCACATTGATTGATGTGCATATGTTGCACCTCTGGAATAAAAGCTCCACTTGATTGTGATATTTTAATATAATGTTGTATTTGACTTACTAGTATTTTATTTAGGATTTTTGCATCTGTATTTATTAGAGATCTTTATTTGTTGTGTGTGTGTGTGTGTGTGTGTGTGTGTGCATGCATGCATGTGTGTTATCCTTGTCAGATTTTGATATCAGAGTAATGTTGGCCTCATAAAATAAATTAGGAGGTATTGCTTCTTAACAGAATTCAATTGTGAAGCCATCTGGTCCTGGACTTTTATTTTTGGGAGAGGTTTTTGATGATTGTTTCAATTTCCTTATTGTTGATTAGTGTATTTAGATTTTCCAGTTATTCACAATTCAGTCTAGGAAGGTTATATATTTCAAAGAATTGTGCATTTCTTCTAGGTTATTAAATTTGGCGGTGTTCAAGTATAGTCTTTCATAATATTCTTGCATGGTCCTTTGTATTTCTGTGGTGTCTGTCATAACTTCTCTTTCATTTATGATTTTTTAAAATTTGAGTCTTTTCTCTTTTTTTCTAGGTGAGTTTAGCCAAAGTTTTCTCAATTTTATTAATCTTTTCAAAAAACCAGCTCTTTGTTGTGTTAATTTTTTTATTGTCTTTTTTCCTCAATTTCATTTAATTCTGCTCTGATTTTTATTATTTTCTTCTTTCTCCTGACTTTTTTCCTATTTTTAAAGATGTAATGTTAGGTTGTTTATGTGAGTTTTTTTGTTTTGTTTTGTTTTGTTTTTTGAGATAGGCCTGTAATGATATAAATTTTCCTCTTAGTACCACTTTGGCTACATCACAAAAGTTTTACTAAGTCCTATTGCTATTTTCATTTATCTTTATCTTTTGATCTCTCATTTTATTTCTTCTTTGACCCAGTTGTTCTTTAGTGACATGTTATTTAATCTCCACATATTTGTGATTCCCTCCTCCCCTTTTTTTGCAGTTGATTTCCAGTTCCAAAGTCTCGTGGTCATAGAATATGCTTGATGTGATTTCAAATTTCTTAAATTTGTTGAGGCTAATTTTGTATCCCAAAAGATGGTCTAGCCTTGAGAATATTCCATGTGCACTAGGGAAGAACGAATAATTGGTGTTCTAGGATGAAAAGCTCTGTAAATATGGAATATGTCCATTTGGTCTTATGTGTCATTTAAGGCCAATATTTCCTTATTGGTTTTCTTTTTGGATGATCTACCCATACCAGTCAATGGGGTATTTAGATCACCTACTATAATTGTGTTTTTGTCAGTTTCTCCCTGTAGGTCTGTTAGTAGTTGTCTTATATATTTTGATGCTCTCTGTTTCAGAGCATATATATTGATAATGGTTATGTTTTCTTGATGTGTTATCCTTTTTTAGCATTATAAAATGTCCATCTTTATCTCTTGTTTCCTTTTTATCTTGCAGTCTATTTTATCAGATATGAGTACACTACCTACTTTTCTCTCGATGCCATTTACTTGAACTATAATTTTCTACCCCTTCATTTTGAATTTATATTTGTTCTTATAGCTGAGATGTGTCTCATGAAGGCAACATAAGCACATATTTAGGGTTTTTATTTTGATCCAATTTGCTACTAAGTGCTTTTTTATTGGTGAGTTCAGTACGTTTGTATTTAAGGTGATTATTGATGTATGAAGAGTTCCTATAGTCATTTTATCTTTTGTTTCCTGGTAGCTCTGTGTCTTCATTGTTTCTTTCCCCTTATGTTTCTGTGTTTTTTAGTTTGGTGGTATTCTATGATTTTTTTCTCTTTCCTCCTTTTTCATATGTGCCCCAGTTCCAGATTTTTTTGGTGTGGTTACCATCAGTTTATGTAAAAGGAAGTTTCATATATATAGTAGCCCCTGCTCTGATTTTATCTTACCTCCATTGCCATTTGCAAATTCAGAAGTTTATCCCTTCCCCTTTTATGTTTCTATTGTCACAGATTGTTCCTGTTTATGCTATGAATTCATTTCCAAATTGCAGTAGCTATTGTCTTCTCTCTTTTTTTAAAAAATGTTTTTACCTTTTTTAACCTTTATGCTATAGTTAAGTATATATTGCCCTATTCTGAATAATGGTAGCAATTTTCTGCTTCTGTTTGTTAGTCACCTTACAAATGCTTTTGTATCCCTTTGCCTTTTTGTTTAAGGTAGAATAACCCTCTTTAGTATCTTGTAATGCATGTCTTGTGGTAGTAAATTTTATCAGTTTCTATATGTCTGGAAGAGTCTTTATTTCTCCTTCATATCTGAAGGATAATTTTTCTGGATATCTTGTTCCTGGCTGCTAATTTATTTTTTTGGTAGTTTGAATATTTACTTCCATTCTTTCCTAGTTTTCAGAGTCTCTGCTTAAAAATTCTGATGATAATCTAATGGGATTTTCTTTATAGGTTACTACCTTTTTTCTCTGGCTGCCTTGAGAATTCTTTGTCAATAATTTTTGACAGTTTTAATATAATGTGCCTTGGAGAAGGCATTTTTGATTGAGATAATTATTTATTCTGTTTGCTTCTTAGCTTTGAGGATCCAGTTCTTTCCGTAGGTTTGCGAAGTTCTATTTAACTATTTGTTTATATATGTTCTCTGCTCCCTTCTCCCTCTCTTCTCCTTTTGGTATATCCATTATTTTTACATTACTCTTTCCGATGAAGTCATATAGTTCTCATAGAGTACTTTTATTTATGTTTTTACTTTCAAGTCTCTTTCTTCTTCCATCTACATTTCTAGATTTCTATCTTTAATATAACTAATTCTTTCCTCCATGTGGTAGGCTGTCTTTTGTAAAGTCACTAGTTCATTCTTAATCTCTTTTATTGAGATCTTCAGCTCCAGACTTTCTATTTGGTTTTTCTTAAAGTTTTAGTCTCTTTGGTAAAGTACTCCTTTTATTCGTTGATTGTATTTTTGAGTTGTTTAAACTGCCTTTGTGAGTTTTCTTGTATCTCATTGAATTTTTCAGAACTGTAATCTTGAATTCTCTATCATTTAGATCACATCTTTTTATGTCCTTTTTATTTTCTGGAGATTTTTCATTTTGTTTCTGGGCTGCCTTGTTACCTTGGTTATTCATATCTGCTGGATTATTTTTTGGCCTACGCATTTATGGGAATGAAATCTGCTTTTTAAAGAGTGATTTCTGTATTTAGCAGGTTGATTAGAAAGATCTTTCTTTTGTTTTCCAGTAGGTGCCGCTGAAGCGCAAGTTTTTATTTTCTCTTGCACTGCTTTGGCTTCGCTGTCTCTACAGGGCTATGGAAAAAATGCCCTGTATTCACTGGGGAGGTTGGCATATTCTCTGTGCCTAGGTTTGCCTTGGCCTCAGGGTACCACCTCTGTGGGGGAATGTGTTGGGCAGTAAAGTTCCAACCTCATGAAATCCCTGCACTGGCTCCTGCAACCAGATGCTACCTGCAGTGCTTCACTACCTGAGGTGTCCCAGGGGCCCTGACTGGAATCAGCTACAATGGGTGGGATAGGGATGGACTAAGATAGGCTGGCTTGTACATGTATGACTTTTTCTCCTCTCAGTAATGGTGAATGCCAGATGACAGCTGCATCAGCTGCCTCATCTCTGTATCTCCACCCCTGTTACTGGGATTAGCTGCAGTGTGTGTTTGACACCCTGGGAGGAATAATTCTGCCTCTCTAGTTCTCAGGGCTGCAGACATTATGTTCTGAAACCTGACACCCACTGCTGCAGCTTCTTCTGGGGACCCTCACTGTCCCTAAGAGGGTGAGGAGAAGTGGCTGAGCTCTGTGGCTCAGCAGTGTGCACAAGGCAGCTTTCGTGGCACCCATCTCTGCTCTTCTCCCTTCTCCCCTGTTCACTCTCATTTTGCCCACCTTCAGATGTTTCATTATGCAGCTCTCTCAGATGTGTTTGTGTGTTTCAGAGGGTATCCTTTGTTGAATTATAGCTGTTCAACTTGTAACTTCAATGGAGGTGACTAGGGGAACCTCTCCTACTGCTCTGCTGCTGTCATCATACTTCTATTTTTGATTGTGAGACCAACATAGTAGATTTTGTCATCTTTGGTATGTCTCTACATGTACTTTTTGAGCTATTTTCTGTCCTCCATTTTCACTCTCACCCACTTCACTCCCACCATCATTTACTATGGGATCTGATGATGCCACAAATACATCCTAGATCTAAGAATAAGAATCTTGCGAAGTCATTTTCAGTGAGGTATTAGGGCATGATAACAATAATAATACTAAGAACTTCAATATATTGGGTAATGTATATGCCTTACAATTTATACATATTGCCTACATTTGTACTAAATTTGCGAGTTAAGGATTATAATTTCCAGTTTTCAAAAAAGAAATGAAGGCTCATAAGTTTGGTAACCTGTCCAAAGATATACAACTTGAAAGTAAAGGAGCTAGTATGCAAACCCAACCAGAACCCATGTCAGTGTCAGGCTTTTTTCATTATAGAAAGCTTTTTCCTCTCAAAAAGACCTGGTCAACTGACCTATGGAATTGGATAGGAGTATTCTTGGCTGGGAGAAGCTTTTTTAAAATGTTCTCAAATCTCACCCTGTAGGCAGCTGATGGAGTTCTTGGCCCTCCATGTGCCCTAGATGCAGTTGTATAAGATAAGGACCCATTTCCCCCCCGCCCTCCAGGTTTTGTGTTCAGAATTGCATGAGATTTTTAGCTCTTAATAAAGTCTTCATGTGACAGTAGGGTTAAGTGCAATTTTTCTGGGGTATAGTACTTGTATTTCTTAGACTTGAACAAAAGGAAGAAAAGGAGGTTATTGAGAAGAATCTTAACCCTGCAAGTAGGAAAGACAGAACAAATTCAAATCAAGTAAACAAATACCTCAATATTTAGTTTGAGATACTACTTAGTGAGATATGAAAGGGATCTTGACAATTAGGCTAGGCTCTGATGAGAGGGAGCAAGGTCAGGAATAGATATTTCTGTTGTCAGGTGGTGAATTGGAGAGTAAAGAAGAGACTATTAACATAAATGGCTTATTGAATCTGTATTTTGGGCTTTACTCATAGGAGCATGATGAATATGTGATAGGGCAATATTTAATCTAAAAATTTGAATCAGCTTTTTTTAATGAGTAAGATGCAAACTAGTCTTGACAATAAGAACTCTAACTAGATTACTTCTGGACATGCAGTAATTCTGATTCTGGGGTCTATGGGAGGGTCATGGAGATGAAGAGTGTCCAGAAGGTTGCCTGTTGGAAAAAGCACTTCTACATCCAACATTGTTTTCCCTCCAGGTTGAGTCATATAAACTTCTACACATTTAGAGAGTGTATGTTGGTTATAAAATAAAGCATTGTATTTATAGAACTGTGTGGAATGTTGTAAGAGTGAACAACTGAAGAAAATCAGTCATGATAATGTATTTTTCCCATGATGAATTAAAATTATATCCTTAAATAGTATGATAGAAGATGTGTTTTGTTGTGGTTTTCATTTGAGAAACTCTTATAGGATAAAGAAGATATTATTAAATATTTGAGAGATTATGCATTATCTGTTATTTTCTTTAAAGAATATTTTGAGTGCCAAGTAGCCTGGTTTTAGTAAATGTCTTTGCTTTATGCCAATTATGCCTTTGGTTCATGATTTTCTTTTTCCTGATGGGAAAGAAAACTTTTCATTCTTTTCCATTTTAATGTTAAGTCATATCTTTAGTTAGGTTGTAGTTATTTCTTTATCTTAGATCAAATTAAGCCTAAAATAAGTGTGAGACAGAATATTAGGGTCATTTTCTTAGGGAAAAGTCTTTTTGATTTTGATTTCTTTTAGGACATATACATATTTCAATCAATTTTATACTTGTCTCTTCAATTGCTGTACCCTGCTGGGCAGCCATTGAAGACCCTTGGCAGGACAGAATGGGGTCAGGGGAACATATGCTAGAAGGACACAAGGCAGTGTTCAGACCCAGCAAATGACATTGGAACAGGAGAGTTGACACATGGTCATTAAAATAATTGCCTTTAAAGTAAGGAGATAGTGACTTCAGAAACTGATAAAACAAGTTTGAAATATGTGTTTTGAAAAGTATTCTGCTTTCCTTTGGAAGTGAGACGCATGTCAGGGGAATTGACAGCTTGCTTTTATATTAATTTGCCACCTGACAGTCAAAATAAAACCAACATCTATTTTTGCTAGGTAATAGAAAATGATTTACTATTTGAACCAAGAAATACAGGTTGAATAATGGATGATGACTATAAATATGTTACTGGCTATAAGGCTGATGAAAGAACTCAGTTCTCTTTGCACATTGAGAATAGGAAATGGAATTATCTGCTATTAGAAATATAGGAAGATATTTTCATAATTGTGTGGATATGTCACAAATCCTGAGGCTATTAACAGATAAGATTGATGATATAAATCAAAACTTCTACACAGAAAATACTATAAACAAAAGCCAAAATTAAAAATTGGGAAAAATGATTATAACTTATGTGCCAAAAGTATAGTTGTTATTTTTACCATATATAGAATAGTTGCAAATAAGAAAAAAAAATGGCAAAAAATATGAACGGGCAATATATAAAATGGGCAATAAAATAATTGGGAAGAGTAAAAACATATTTCAGACCTACTTAAACTAATGCAATGAGAAAAGAATAACATTAATTAGTGTTCAGGTTAGAAGCTTAAATTACATGCTGAACCTGGAGAAGTTCTGTAAAATTCATTGATAGTGATGCAAGTGAACTCAATTGATATTGGAATTTTGATCAGTAAGTTGAACTAAACTGACTAAATTTAGACAATTTTTCTTGTCCCACTTTTATTTCTTTGTTTAATCTATTGATCAACTCAGTTCAACCATACATTGAACTAAAAGATACAAAGCAGTACATTCGAATACATTTATAAACTAGAAAACAAATCTAAGTTTTGCATCATGGAAGAATTTAGTTATATTGTTAGTGGTATTTTTAAATACAAGCAGATAATTCTCATTTTTCTCTTGTTCTAATCTACATGTACAAAGTCTTTGCTTTGATTGATTCCTAAGGCAGCTTTAACCTCAAGAATACTCCTCAGTAATGGTAGAGAATGATTTAAGCATTCAATAAAGCAAAATATTTGGAAATGAGAGGAGCAGTCAGTATGCACAATCCAGAAATGAATTTCTGAATCCAGAAATGTGAAATTCATCTTTGTTAAGACAAACTTTCAATTACAAAATGTCACTTGGATATTTAGATCTACAGCATAACCTTTATTTCCCAAAGAAAACAGGTCAGTGTACCCCAAAACAGTATATATTTGGGAAACTTCAAATGTTTTCTCTCCTGATTTTCTAACTCAAGACCTGGTCACCTTCCATCTAGTAAAATATTTTTTGCTACTTCATCTGATGTAAGTATAAAGTGCTGTATTCCCTGTATTTTTAGCTAAGTGACATTAGCTTGAAATTTTATCTCTAATTGTATAATAGATGAAAGAATCACTTAGCAAAAGGAAGACAAGCATGTGCAAGCCAGCATCTAAAAATAATTTTAATATACGAAGCAAACAACAAACTGTAGTGTGTCTCATAATTAGAGATGTATTAGGGTGTTGACGTGGAGGCATAAAACTCAGGTATAAAAAACAAAGGAAAATGGAGAAAAAGTGCTCTTGAGAAAGAAGAGTTTCAAAATTTTATCTGTAAGAAGCTTATAAAAGTTAAGTACTCCTAAGTGGGTTTTTATTTCTTCCTCATGTAAAGGATTCTGATGTGAAAACCCATAGACACACACACACACACACACACACACACACCCCATCTGAGAAATTAAGTTAGAATTGTATTTTGCAAATGTAAAGTGTATTTCCCAGCAGATTTTAAAAAATGAAACATGTATATGTCATGATTTAAAATAGTAAACTAAACCAAACAAAAAGAATCATCATCAGATATTATGACTGATATTTGCTATTTCATTCAGTTAAAGACAAGCTGGTCCAAAATGTCACTTCAGTTGGAATTCTCAATAAACAGTGGAGCTGTCAGGAATCAGTGGTCAGCAGTTCTCCAGAAAGTGTTTTGTGGAGGTGATAGCTCTGGTGAATCCAGTCTTTGGTCTTCAGATCTACTTAACTTTGTTATTTAACCTCAGCTTGATCAAGCTTTTGGCACACCTAATAATTAATTCAGAAGAGATCATTCTTACACCAGGACACAGTCTATTAACTTTACAATAGGTTATATATTTACCTAGTAACCAGAAAATTGGTGTCAATAATTCAAGGTATCCTGTCTGTAGTATTAAGGCATCAAGAAAACTGAATCATTATATATATATATGAACATATATATATACACACACACACACACACACACACACATATGAACAATGACTTATCTGAATATTACATAACATAAAAGCTATTTTAGGCAAACTATAAAAAGGGCAGATTTCTCACAATAAAATTCAACTCCGTAGGGACTAAAAGGCTAAAAGTTGTTGGATATAGAGTCTATTTCTCAGATATTGCTCAATACACTCAAACAAAATCTGACTATTTACTTTCCTAGGTTCATTCCGAAGATCATTCTTATGTTAACATGTTGGAACAGATTGGTAGCATTACAAATGATTAAATGTATAGATTTCTTTTGTGTTTGCCGAGTCTCACTTAGGTAGGATTGCTTCTATTGATAGCTAAGGTTATTTCTCATGTTTTGTTTATTAACAAATGTTGCCATCAGCAGCTTTAAAGACATAAACAGCTTTTATAATAATAAAAGGATAATAATAAATTTAACCACTTTGCCATAAATAATTTCTATATCAACGTTTACCATAAAAATAATCCACACCAGGTGAAGATAACTAGGAAAATATTTATATCAAGGCTGTATATTTAAATTTCTGCAGACCAAAAGAGGTAGATAAGCAGCCCAATGCTAAATGGGGGAAAACAAAAGTAAGCACTTAAAAGTAGAAGAAATGCAAATTGTGAAGAAAAATATGAAAAAACAATCAATCTCAACCATAACTACAAGTTGGTATTACTTTGCACTAAATAGACTGGATAAAATAAGTTTTAGTGCATATTTGGAGCAATAACATACAGTTGTGATGAGAGAATGAATTGCTACAATCCCATTTGGAAAACAATTTGGCATTATCTTGTAAAGCAGATGATGTACATAACTATACCTCCCTGTAATTCCTTTTCTAGTTTTTACCATGGAGCAGAGATTTTCAAAGCATACTTTGGTGCCCCTTTTTAGAGGGTTTTAAAATTAATTCAGCAACTGAATACCAACATGTTAAAAGTGAAATATAGTAATATATACGATGTAGTCAAACACAATAAATTAAATTAGAAAAATTAGAAGTGTATCTAAATAGGGTAAATGTTTCAAGAAATATTTGCTTAGGTTGTATTGATGTGCACACATACACGTGTGTGCACGTATTTGGGTGTTCTAGATTGCCATATGATGGTTCAAGTAACCATTCTAGAGGAAACTCTTTCCTATGTTCCTTAGGATACTTGTGCAAAAATGTTAAAAATAGCACTGTTCATGATAAAAATTAGAAACAAATGTTTAATGGGAGGAGAATGGTTAAATGTGTCTCTTCATACAATAGGCTACTCAACAAAATGAAAACGAACTGAAGCATTGTGCATCAAAATTGATCATCTCAACCATATTGAAGGAAAAGAACAAGTTATAGAACACCTTAAGTCTGATAGTAATTTTTTAGAACACACAACAAATAAAACTAAACAACACTATATAGAGAACATTGCAGTTATACCAGAAAAACAACAAGAAAATGGTACACACAACTTGTAGACAAATGATTATTTTGCGGGTGGTAAAAAAGTGAAAGGAAGTACCTGGGGAGAGAAACAGAAGCTTCAAACATACTGGTAAATTTCTATTTCTCAAGCCAAGTGGTAAATACACGGATCTTTGTTTTACTCTTTTTCATACAATAAGACATGTTCTTTGTATGCATTAAAATTCCTTAATGAAATCAAATTTAGAAATATGTTCCTCTCAGATGGTCACTTTATCTTTCAGCCCTATGGCTCATAGAGGGTGACTATCATGGATTTAGCAGTTTTTACGAACTATCTGTTGTATTATAGATTTATTTTCAGTTTTAGTCCTTTATAATTTGGTAATCTGAGGGATTCTTTTTAATTTATTCACACCCAATCATGATATGTACCAAATAAACCTGTCCTGGGTTTTACTAAATACAAGTTTGAGGACTAAATTGCTATAGTACTCCCCACTTCCTAATTCCTATCGTGCGAATTGTAGTGCAGGCCCTTATCCTTTCTCATCTGTACTATTGTACGAGGATGTTACTTGCTCTTTTCTCTTATTATTTCCATCTCAAATCTATTTTATTTATAGTCAATATAATTAATCTAAAATGCAAGTATACTTGTGTCACTTCCCTGATATCTGTGCTATAGGTAGACATGTTTTAACATGGAGTATGGCATATGACTTACGAGAACACAAAATAATAGTCCTTGTTTTTTTTCTCTAACCACATTTCCTACTTTGTCCTTTTACCCATCTTCTGCATCTAGCACTGTATGCTCTAATACAATACTTCTCAAACTGTCACCTGAAAACTTGATAAAATACTTGCATAGGTATGTGTTATTTTTTCTCCACATGATTATGTTATACACCAAAGATTGAGAATTACTATTTTAATATCATTGACAATGTTTTGCATTCCTGAACTGCCCTGCCTTGCATCATAAGAGGATTTTTCTTGCTGCTATATTTTGACTTTTTGTGTTTTTGTTTTTTTTTTTTTAACCTAGAATATTCTCCTCTCCACTTCTCTTCTAGCTTGTTCTGCTTCCTTATGTTCCGCTCAGATATGACTACTTACTTTATAATGACCACTAAGCCCTATGTGTTCCTTCTCAGTACTTTCTATGCACTGGTCTGTCACAGTAATAATATAATAAATTAAAGTGTCATGTATCTTTCCTCTATAAAACTCATAAACTCCATAGCTATTATGGTGTCCCAAATGAAGTAAGTGCCCATTAAATATTTATTAAACAAAATTAAACTGAAAAATATTATATATGAGACTCTATTACATAAAAATTATTTTTAGTAGAGTGATAAAAGAAACAAAAATTCACAAACCAATGTAATACGTACAATAGTGTGTACATGTGCACAACAACAAGAAACAACTATGTGAAGGGATATAAGGAAGGACTGTGTACATGTTGTGACTGATACATTTTATTTGTTCTAATGATTAGTGAAATGGGCCAGTCACATTGATTGCACCATCTGATTACTTGTTAATTTAATAAAAATAACTGAACAAGTTACAACTGTAGTCTCTTTGTCTTCTCTGATTCATTAAAGAGAATATATTGATCTTGCTGTCCAACTACAAAGAATATAGCATATTAATTTTTCATTAAATTGAATTTGAAAATTTGGGAGCCTCCAAAACCAAATCTGCAAGTTAAAAAACACTTTCTACTATTACTAGAAAATAAACCCAACTTAACTTGCAAGAAACATAAAATCTGGTCATCTCTTCTGCTTGGATTTAAGTTGTCTGGGAACATGATGTGGGAACTGAAGATTTATTTTCCAAGTGTTTGTGGGGCTAGGATTAGTTGAGAATTCTGTAATGGGAAGAATATTGGCTCTTAGTACAGGAACTTGGAGTCTAGTCTTGACTTTTCCACTCATCAGTTAACAGAATTTTGGGCAAGGCACTTACCTTTTCTGTGCCACATGTATTTTCTTTTCTATAAATTCAGGAGACAGTCTGCATATCTTTAAGATCCTTTGTAGCAACAGTATTCTCTGAGTCTAGAAATTTCAAGATAAATAACATCAATCTGTTCTAACTATGTATTATAATCTTACTCCTTTAGGAATTGTCTTTCCTCATCCTCTGTACAATGTTTCCTTTTAATATACCAAACATTTTTTGTTCTTATGAAGTTCTGACTTTATCATTGTTTGCTAATCTTTGGAAATAGAACCTATTAACTTCTTCTAAAAGCTTTCAAGATAATCTGGTGACCAGGAAATATGACTTTGAAATGTGGCTAATGGCTTATGGATATACAATGTAGTAAGTGGAATGCTATTGATATTCAATCATTTGCTTTCCAAACTCAGGGACCCGTACTGATTTATTATTACCATTCTCATATAAAAAGAATTCCTGGTACTAAAATTTAAAATGAATTTCTTACATTTCTTTTTGAATACTAAATACTTAATGGCATAATGTATTTTAAAAGGAAGAATCTCTCTTCATATAGGTAGTTTTTTGTAAATAACTTTAAGAAAAACCAAGAGCATACCATTAAAATATGTCTTAATTGGGAGTTCCCTGGTGGTGTAGTGGCTAGGCTTCAGTGCTCTCAACGCCACAGCCTGGGTTTGACTCCCAGCCAGGGAACTACTTCCCCCCCACCCCCCCAACCCTCAAAAATGTCTAAACTGAGGACTTAGTAGACTTCTGATTGTCTAAGTTAATTTACTAGAAGACACTAGAATCACCACTTAGAGCCAGGATTTATTCCCCACAATCACTTAAGTATTCTTCCATTTCTGTCCCATCTGACAGAAATCATAGAGCCAAATGTAACATCATCATAGCAATGATGAATAAATGGTTTGGCCCAGGTGGTTTGATTTTTCTTTCTGTTCTTGGTCCTTATTTAAAAAAAAATATTATGCTTACTGTGTCCATGTTCCTTATGGTACATTTTCTAAAAGCCGCTTTTGAATGAGGCAGGTCATCAATAAAGTTTTGTGATAAGGAGCATCTTACAATAAAGTGGAAAAACATTTCATTCCTTTAAGAATTTAAGTTATTGTAAAAGAAAAGACAGGGGTGCAAATGCAAAAAGAAGTTTATCAGGATATCAGGAACTCTCTGGGAGGAGAGACTAGAATCAGAGAGTAGAGGCCTCTGTCACCAGATGTTGGATTCTCTTGCAATGGACTGGCTAGTTGTTGCACATCTGTGACCATTGTTATTTATAGATGTCTAGAGCCAGAGTTATAGAAATTGTTCACTGTATTTATTAAGCTGTCAAGCATTTTCCCCTAAAATTATAAAAGTTCTGTCAAAGGGAGATCAGAAGAATTTGGAAGGAATATGTTTTCTACTCAAACAAATGTGCAATGTTTATGGAATTTTCAGAAGATCTATTAGGAGCTATATTTACATTTAGCTTGCTTTCATAACTAACATTGCCTCTCCATATGAGGAACCTTAATCCAAATCAGAAGTTTAAACTTTGAGCACCTTGGGCCATACAGTCTTGAGAGGGAAGCAACCAGTTCTTTCTGGCTTAATAAACCGTGAAGCCACACTGCTCTAAAATGACTGCTTCTTTTTTCATGAAGTAAAATTAATTGAAATATATCAAAATGTATGAAGATCTGACTGACAGCGGAGAGAGATGGGCACCTGTCTGCCTTTTGATGGCTGTCTTTGCCTTTTCTGGGCAAGAATCCTTTACCTTAAACTGTACCAAGGGGGACACTGAACCACCCACACTTGATGTCTGAAATCACACGTACTGTGATTCTGATGGAAACTGGTGTTGGTCAGTATCAGGCAGGCTGCCTGAGGTTGTGACAGTTGGCTAAAACAGCATTGCTTTTGTCTAAGTTTATTGTAAAAGCCTAGGTCACTCTGTAAGGGTTTTGTTCCTTCATGAAATGTTCTCATGAAAAACAAAAGAAAGAAAACAAACAAATAGAATTACATTTGAAAATTAGTACCTAGTTTATGACACATAATCAGAAAATTGCATTTTCAATGTGGTTTTTCTCTTTTCAGGATTAGCTCAAGAAAGTTCAGTTTTGAAGTCCAGCCTTAGATAACCTTTTATACTGCATACCTAAGTCATTTTATCCAACCTGGTCTTTATCAGCAACAAATCTGATGTTTTAATTTCCATTATATACCATATTTTGTTGTGTCTAATGCACAATTTTTTACCCAAATTTGTGAGGGGAAAAATAAGGATGTGCATTGTATATGGGTAGTACTAATTCCATAGCTATATAAATGTTTTTAATTATTTATGCTTGTGAGTTAAAAGTGTTACATAAAATTTATTGTACCATAATACGTTATAAAATAAATGATAAAATTCCTTTAGAATGCAAAAAACAAGTACTTAAATATAAGCACATAAAAACTGGAATTAAAAAAATCTAAACAAAAAATCTTTTTTCCTGAAAGTTTGGACCAAAAATGTGGGTGTGCATTGTACATGGGAGTACATTATAAACAGCAAAATATTGTATGTTTATTTATTCTGAATTGGTTAAGAATTGATTTAATTCTGTAAAGATGTATTCCTTGACTTTTTAAAAAGATACACAACTTTAATAACTATTTCAAGGGAAACACATCCAACTAATACAATAAGATAAAGAAAAGGTAAAGTTTGAGAGAATGGTTCAAATTGAAGTCCCTAGCAGTTGATCACGAGTTCTGTTAAGTTCATAGAGCTGTACACACGTACCTCACACTGGAGTTCTGCCTGGCACACACCACCAGCTGTGTGTGCTTTTCTCTTGGATATTGATTTTTATCAGACTTATATTTCATGTTCTTCATATAGCTGGTCATGTTATGCAGTATTATGTGCCACACTGAGTTTTCTTTAGTTACTGAGACATCTGTGAGAGATCTTACAGGCTCTTGGGATGTTTTTATAATCTCTGAAAGCATATCTAATAGCTGCATATCAAAACTCTAATCCAGGATCTAGCATTATCAATTAGTGGAAAATGTCCAGCTTTAACTGCTGAGATTACATTTCTGACAGATGGCTCTATTTGGAATCTTACTGTGACATTTTGTAAAGTAGCTTAATACCATGTAGGAATTAGCTTCCTATTACATGGCTAGGTGCTGCTTGCTATAGCAACAACACATGTTTCTATCAATGAATAGTTTTTATTTCATGACTTATCTACAAATACTTAATTAATCAGCCAATAGTTTTACTGGGTGTATCTTTGTTAAGGTTAGTGCTACCATAGTTAATTATGAAAATAGATTTTGAAAATTTTCATTCATTATTTGCACTAGTTAGTGGTCAGTTTTTTAGTCAACATACAATGATATGGTTAGGAAGAAATGGAATTCTGCAGATTGCTGAGTAAATGTATACTGAAGTTTTGGTAAATCTAAAGTCACGCCATTCAATTTATGAACCATAGCTGAGTTGGACTCAAACCTTAAAAGGGTTTGAATCTCTGCTCTTCACACATTTTGTAATCTTGGTAAAGTGATTTAAAATTTCTAAACCTCAGTTTATTTCTGTATAAAAATAGAAGTAAAAAAATTTTTTTTTGTTTCTCTCCATAATATTTTCACATGGCAAAGTACAGTTTTGTTATTTTGTGTGTTGAGTAAGAGAAGCTGATACCTACTTCTTCCCTTCCCTAAAAGCATAGAATAAAAGAGTGTATTCATATGTCAAAGATTTTGAGAAGTCAAGTGATTTTATTGTTTAGAATGAGTTTTATTGTTTAGAGCAGCATGGTGGCTATTGATGACCTTTGTAATATAGAGAACGGTGGTAACTCCAATGGTAGATTTAAAAGGCGGACTGGAAAAGAATTGAGAAATTTGAAATGATAAGCATAGACAATTCTTCGAAGAAGTTTGAGTGTGTAGGGAAAGAGTAATCAGAATGGTGAATAGACAGGAAACACAGTCTCAGGGAGATTGAATTTCATGGTGATTGTAATTACTGTTCTGGTCATGGTTGTTTTTATGACAGAGAGCCAGATTATTTTTAAAATGCTGATAAGAATAACTCAACATGGACAAAAAGTGTAAGATTCAGGAGAGACAGGGAATAATCACTAGTATGTGCTGTCTGACAAGGCATAAATTGTTAATAGAACATTTGTGGAGAAACTGGCCATTATTGAGAAGGAAGTAGAAGTTGAGTAAACTTGTATTTGGTGGCCTAACTTTTAAGTAATTTCATATAAGGGCTTTTATTTTCTTTCTAAAGTATAGATAGGTTACCTGCTCTAAGTATAAGCTTTAGAAAACAAAAGAGCATGAGGTTAAAGGTGTGAGCAGAATAAGAAAGATTGAAGATCAGTTAATGGACAGTTTCTCCGCAAATGGTCTTTTAACAGTTTACTTGGAACTCATGAAATTGGAATAATTAGTTTAGTTATTTTTTGTGGTAATAATCCCAGATATGTATATAGTATCTTACTTTTCACTAAAGGTTTTCACATGCATAACCTCATGTAAAATATTATTAGTTGTTTTTCTCCAGGTTTTTGAGGTATAATTGACATATAAAATCGTATAAAGAGGGTGCCAAAAATGTATACATATTTCAAAAAGGAAAAAACTGTATTAAAATTGTAGTACTCAATATATACTAATAACAAATGATAAATACAAGTCACATTTGACTTCTGCAATTACAAGAGGTGTTCAAAGTGGTTACCATGAGCGTCCATTATGGTGAATTACTGCTTGAGCAATGTTGACCCAAGTGTTCACTTGTATCATTGTGCATATCGTTTCAGTGTCTTCCTAAAGTACCACTGGTGTAGCCAGTTTTCTTCAGTTCACCACGTCCTTTAAGGTCCCCCATAGGTACAAGTCAAAGGGTGTTAAGTCAGGAGAACATGGGAGAAACTCAAACAATATTGTCAAATTTCAAATATCACTTCAAAATGGTCTTGTGCTGCTTGATGGACAACTGTGCTTGCACCATTTTCTTTGACTGTCCTGCCTGTCGCATGGTGACACTAGCATTCATTTGATTAATGCTGTCTTTTGAGTGAACATCATACTACACATTGCTACAGTAATTCAATTCAACTTTTAAAAGTAATACATGTATAACATCTATTAAAATTTACTAGGCACTTTTGGTATATTTAAGATATATAAACATGATTTTTTGATATATGTATACATTGTGAAATGACTACTGCAGTCAGGTTAATTAGCACATCCAGCACCTCACATAGTTACATTTCTTTTTTTATGGTGAGAACACAATTTAGCACATTTCAAGTATACACTACAGTGTTATTAACCATAGCCACTGCTGTACATTAGATCCCCAGAACTTACATAACTCATTTCCCCATTTTCTCCACCCCTCAGTCCCTGGCAACAAATAATTGACTTTGTTTCTATGATTTTGATTTATTTACATTCCACATACAAGTGATACCATGCAATATTTGTCTTTGTCTGACTTATTTCACTTACTAGCACAATGCCCCCCAAGTTTATCCATATTGTCGCAGGTGACAGGATATCCTTTTTATTTATAGTTGAATAAGAATCCATTGTGTGTGCATATTTTTATCACATTTTTATTGACCATTTATAAGTCAAAAGACACATTGTTTCCATATCTTGACTGCTGTGAAAATGCTGCAGTAAGCATTAGACTACCGATATCTTTTTGAGATATTATTTTCATTATCTTTGGATATAGAGGGCTGTCCAGAAAAAAAATCCATCCATAAATGCCTCTGTTTTTCTTATACATGGCTGGATACTTTCTGGACAGCTCTCATATACCCAGAAGTGGGATCATGTGGTGGTAGTACTGTTTTTATTTTGTTAAGAAAACTCCATACTGTTTTCCATATAGCTGCACCAATTTACATTCCCACCAGCAGTATGCAAGGGTTCCTTTTTCTCTGTATCTTTGCTAACACTTGTTATCTGTTCTTTTTATAGTAGCCATTCTACAGATATAATGTGTTATGTCATTGTGCTTTTGATTTGTATTTCCCTGATTAGTAATGTAGAATACCTTTCATGTACCTATTGGCCATCTGTCTATCTTCTTTAGAAAAATTTCTTTTTTAGTTTTTTGGCCATTTTTAAAAATTAGATAGTTTGCTATTTTTGCTATTGAGTTGGGTGACATCCTTATGTATTTTGGAAACTTAACCTCTTATCAGATATATGGTTTGAAAACATCTTTCACTGTTTTATAGATTGCTTTTTCATTTTGTTGATTTTTTTTTTTTGCTGTGCAGAAGATTTTTAGTTTGATGTGGTCCCACACCACCCCCCCTTTAAGCTTTTGTTGCCTGTGTTTTTGGTGATACATACATATGCATACACACACACACACACACACACACACACATAAATAATATATATGTATACATACACACACGTGTGTGTGTGTGTGTGTGTGTGTGTGTGTATGTATAAAATCCAAAGACCAATGTCAAGAAGCTTTTCCCCCATTTTTTTCTAGAAGTTTTACAGTTTCAGGTCTTACTCTTAATTCTTCTATTTGAATGAATTTTTCGAAAGATGTAAAATAAAGGTTCAGTTTCATTGTTCTGTATATAAATATTCAGCTTTCCTAACACCATTTATAGAAGAGGACCACCTTTTATTCATTATGTATTCTAGATGCCCTGTCAAAGACTAGTTGACCACATATATGAGGGTTTATTTCTGGCCTTTGTATTCTGTTCCATTGGTCTGTCTGCTTATTCTAGTACCATACTGTTTGATTAGTATAGCTTTGTAATATAGTTTGAATTAGGAAGTGTGATGTCTCCAGCTTTGTTCTTTTTGCTCAGGATTGCTTTGGCTCTTCCACGTCTTTTGTGGTTCCATATAAATTTTAAGATTGTTTCTCTCATTTCAGTAATAAGTGCCATTAACATTTTGGAAGGAATTGCATTGAATATGACAATTATTCTTGTAGTGTAGACATTTTAACAATATTAAATCTTCATCCATAAACTTAGGATATCTTTCCCTTTCTTTCTTTTTTCTTAAATTTATTTCATCAGTGTTTATAGTTTTCAGTATATAGATCTTTTACCTCTGTGGTTAAATTTATTCTTAAGTATTTTATTATTTTTGTTGCAATTATAAATAGGATTGTTTCCTTATTTCTTTGAGATCATTGTTAGAGTATGAGTATAGAAATGGAACTGGTTTTTCTATGTTGATTTTGTATCCTGAAACTTCACTGAATTTACAAATTTACAAGTTTTTTAGTGATGTCTTTAGGGTTTTCAATATGCATCATGTTATCTGCAAGCAGGGACAATTTTACTTCTTCCTTTCTAATTTGAATTTCTTCTATTTCTTTTGCTTGTTTGATTTCTGTTGTTAGGAATTTTAGTACTATGTTTACTGGAATTGGTGAGAGTAAGCACCTTGTCTTATTTTTGATCTTTAAGGAGAAGGTTTTAGTTTTCTACCATAGAGTATTATGTTAGCTATGGGCTTATCATATATAGCTATATAGCTATTTTTTACATTTAGTAAAGTCTTTCTATTCTCGAGTTGTTGAGTTTTTAAAAAAATTATGAAAGGATGTTGACTTTTGTTAAATGCTTTTTTTCTATATCTATTGAGGTAATCATGATTTTTATCCTTCATTCTGTTAATGTGCACATCACACTTAGTGTTTTAAATATTGAAACACTCGTGCATCCCATTGATAGTGTATGATTCTTTAAATGTGCTGTTGAATTCAGTTTTCTAATATTTTGCTGTTCTATTTTGTATACTCTTTGAAACTTTTTTTTTAAATATTGGTGATTTTAATGATCCTTTTGTTAGACCTCTCCAATTCCATAGCTGTTCTACTCTTCAGTTCATAAACCAAAGTTATTTATTAGTCATTCCTTAAATATTTATGGGGTATTTATTGTGTGTCAGGCATTATGCTAAGCCATGGAAATAATACAATAAAATAAACAAAACAAAAATCCCCAAATCCTACATATATACATGATTTCAAAGCATACTCAAGGACATCAGGTTTTACAAAGGTGTTGAAACCTGGGGACAGAGATTATTGGGAGCCCTCTTAGAAGCTTTCTGCCACAGTTACCTTGCTTATAAGCTCCTTGAGTGATTTGGCCTCTGTATTATTTCCTAGGGCTGCCACAACAAACTGTCATTAACTGGGTTACTTAAAATGACAGAAATTTATTCTCATGGTTTTGGAAAGAAGTTCAAAATCATGGTGTCAACCAACAGTGTTAGCTCTTTCTGCAGGCACTGAAAAAAAACCCTGTTCATGCCTCTTTTTTATTTTTTGGTGATATCTGGAAATCTTTGGCACGTGGATATATTATTTTATCTGTGACTCCATTTTCATATCACTTTCTTTTTTTGTGTATTTCTTTGTTTTCTCTTCTGTCCCTTACAAGGACACGTGCATTGAATTCAGTTCTCACTGGGTTAATCTAAGATGATCTCATTTTGAGACATTTTCCATAATGAAATCTGCAAAGACTCTTTCTCCAAATAAGCTCGTATTTAAAAATTCCAAATAGACATACCTTTTGGAGAGCACCATTCAACCCACTATGTTCTCTTACTGTGCCATAATTCTCATTCTCTATGTTTCTACCAAACAGGCCTTCTTTCTGTTCCTCAGAAGGGCCAATTTCTTTGTTCCACAGAGCTTTTACATGCACTGTTCCTTTTTTATCATTTATATCCTTCATTAGGGTAACTTTTGTTTACCTTTGCCATCTCAGCTTAAAGGTTTCTTCCTCAAGGCAGCTTTCTCTGACTATTCTTCAACTGTACAGCCCAAATTAGAGTTTCATGTAACACACACTGACAGTATTATGTACTTGTCCTTCATAACACTGAATACAATTAAAATTTAGTAATTATTACTGTGGAGACAGTTATTGGATTTTGCATTAGTTTGTGAGTTTCATGATTACAGAGGACCCTTGATCACTAGTGCCTACCATAGTGCCTTGTTCAAAGTGAAAGCACAGTACTATTTGTTAAATATGTTCTCAAAATAGACCATGTAGTGAGAGGGTAGGTAACACTGGCTTGAAGATCTAGGGTTCCTGTTGGTATTTATGTATTCATACATGACTCCATTCAGCTGAGTATAGTTCTCTGTGTTCAGCTAGTGTTTCTCAAAAATGAATTTGTAAATAAGCAAATGCAAAATTTGTTATGCTTAAGATTTTTCTTAATATATCAATCATGTTGGAACAAATTTACATTGAAAAGATATGCATTATGAGAGAAATGACTGTATAGCTTGGCTTCAATGGATAACATTGGAGTTACCAGAAATATCTGATGGCAGACAAATTACTTAGTGACCAGTAACACCAAAAATTTAGGTTCTGACAATAATAACATTTTCATATATTATTTTTTTAAAAGCTTAAAATTGAAGGGTAGTAGGTTTTTGTTAGAAAGAGAGAGGGGGAAAAAGCTGAAGGCAGAGCTGATGGAAGTGCAGGTGGTGGTGGATTAAATATAAAAGCTTTTTACATAGCTCTAAATTTGGAGCCTGGAAAACCAAAGAAAAGAAGGTTCAAAATGAATAATTTAAATGCAGGAGATTGACAAAATTAAGAGATCTGATTATATCACATTTTGACAAGAAGATAAGGCAACTGGAAGCCTTCCATACTACTGAATGGAATATAAATAGGCATGAGCATTTTGGAAAACGAGCATTATCTCACATAAGCAAAGATGTGCATATCCTGTGGTTCCAAAACTCCTTTCCTAGGTATGACAGTTTGGGCTATATGAACATGTCACATGTTTTTATTTCTCTTACAGATTCATTTTTCCTAGTCTTTAAAAGAGATTATGAATTGATGAAATGATTTGTTCATTTAATATATAGTATTATTTGATAGTTCATTAAATATATACTATATTTATTCTAATAATTTCATGGAAATATTTTAATTATTGACCAAATTTCTTTGATGCTTATATATCTAGTTAAGATTTTTATTCTTGAATCATTTTTGGTATTATATATTTTTCTAGGAATTTGTCCTTTTAAATTTAAAATTTAAAATGATCTTATCTTAATAAGATAGACCAAAAATCAGCAACCCAGTTTTGCATGGGCACAAGGCTTAGTGTTGGGCTCCTTATCCTGATAATGACATTTACCCCAAGGCTACATATTTGCTTACCATTCAAGTTTCAATTCACTTTTCCATTGTGGGTTTTTTGTTTGTTTGTTTGTTTTCTTTCTATTAGAGTTTGGGAGATTTTTTGGCATTCTCATTTTTTTTTTTTTACATTGTATTAAAATACACACTTGGTGAAAATTACCCAAGATGTAGTTGTAATATCGTATCAGGTCTTTAAAAAACTCAGGTTAAAGCAAAGTGATGTTGATCTCATTCCTTTTCTCCTCAAAGATTTGAGTTCTAATGTCATATATGTCAGACTGCTAGAACTTCCCAAATGATGGTTTTTCTGCAAGATGGAACTCTGTGGCACCTGGACAGATCATTCAAAATTGTGACCATGAGCCTTGAAACACTAGTCTTATAGTCTGTCTCCAAAGGTTGTAATATTCACTCTGAACTGTTGAGCAGCTTTGAAGAGATAGCAGTCTTTATTCCCTTATCACCCAGATCTCTTAATAATCAAATTCTAATTAAGACAGGACAATGGAAACTTTTGTCTACTATATTTTATCTGCATATTCTTTACTATATGAATGCTCCACTCTGCAGTTTGTATCATGATACTTAAAAGTATTTTAACAAGCTTGTAGAATTTGTACTATACCGTAATAGATACTAGAATCATAGAATATTAAAGCTGGAAGTAATCTTGGTAATAATTATGCCTACTTTTTATTTTATAGCTTATCAGAACTCTGGAGTCCTCAGAAATCAAATGATTAGTCCAAAAATCAGAGCTGTAACTTAAACTTGAGACTCTAGTTCTTGTCCATTTATTTTGCTACAACACTACAAAATACATGTTTCTGAGCATGTTTTCTACTTTATAGTTACAGATACAAGCTTTAAAAAGTAATCTGAGTATGATTAAGCCTGGAATATAATCTAAAATGTCATTGTGAATCAGAGTTTATTTCATTTTATTCACTTTATTTCATTTCTCTTTTTTATACTTTTTGGTATGTGGGTAGCTCCCTGGCTGGGAATCGAACCCAGGCCGCAGCGCTGACAGCGCCAACGCCGAAGCCTTAAGCCACTACACCACCAGGGAACTCCCTCATTTTTTCATAAACTGAGTACTGCCACAAATGCAGTTAATTGACTTTTTGATACATAAATAAATTAAGGTACCACTTTAACATCATCTTGAAAAATCCCAGAATCACATGATACTGAATTTTCTTGCCTAATTAGTTGTCAGTTACTTAATAAATATTATGCTCTTAAAGATTTACCCTTGGTCACTTTAGCTTTTATATATTTAATCATTTGCCTTATGTTCCTATCACTCAACTAATATAAGAATAAAAGTGAATAGTCTTTCTCCCACCACATACACCTTGAACAAGGTATTTTCAGAGATTTTTATATTAATATAAAAAGAGCTTTCTTATTCTTTTTTTTTACAGCTCTAGGATATTCCAGTGTGTGTGTGTGTGTGTATGTGTGTGTGTGTGTGTGTGTATCTGTGTTTGTCTCTGTGTGTGTGTATAGCATTACGTATTTAACCAATGCTTTGTAGGTGAACATTTAGATTTTATATAATCTGTTGCTATTAATAAAAGTGCTAACATAAAAACTTTGCACAAACATCATTTTGCATAATAGGCAAATACATATGATAACTTTGTATAAGTTGGCATTTTAGGTCAAAATACATATTTCTGATTTTGATACGTAATGCTAATTTACCTTACATAAACTTAGTTCCCTCTGTATGCATTTATACTTCTACCAACAATGGACAAATTGTGTCCAGGTTGAGCACAAAAAGACATGTAACTGAATGGCAAAACTGTATCATCTGGAAGAACATTTACTGGAGCTATAGGTACTCAGTTGCTCATCAAAATCTGGGGCAACAATCTAGCAAGGATGGTTGTCAGATTCTGATCCAGAAATCTGGCTTTTGAGCTGTGGAATTTTAAAGAAAATAATTGAAGAAATGCCAACCCTTCTTCAGCTACAGTCAACCCTTCTTTAACTACATTCGGTCCAAGCCCCGTGTCATAGCAGCAATATGATGTGCTAGAGCTTGTCTTCCACCCCTTTCCTGCCTCCCTGGCATTTATTGATTGGGGCCCTTTTGCCTGAATGATTAAGGGAATAGGGTTTGAGACATGTGGTTGTAGTTCTACAGAAACTATGGTCGGGCCTGTCACCTCAGCTTTTACTAGGATTGATTGTCTCAAGAATTTGGCAGTGGCTGGTTTCCATGGAACTTTGTGAAAGGCCAGCTTGTGGAAAATTGATTGGAGCATGTTGACCCTTACCTCTGGTCTCTTTCCTCAGAGCCTCACTGACTCCATATTGAGCTGTGGTATTCACTAGTGCTGCAGCTTTTCCCTCTCCATTTGCACTTTATTTTCTGGTTACCTGAAATATGCTTTCAGTGACCTTAATATGGCCTCAAAGACTGGCCCTCTAACAACATCCATCTGAGCCCTCCATAATGGGTAATTTAAGTAATTCAAGACCAAAATTAATTATAGAATTGTAGAGGCTTACTTCTCCAAGATGAGGCATTCCACAATACTCAGAATTCCAGAGCACTTTTTCCTTTGACTGCATTTTGCACTAAGTAAGCTAATAAGAGGATTACCACTTATCATCAATTATTCAATTATTCTATGAGCGTTTTTATGAAATCAAAAGAATTTATATGAAATCTTGTCTGCATTTGAGAGGGACTAGTATGGAGACAGGTAATGAATGAAAAGAAGGCAAAATAAAAATAAATCTAATTCATGCTTAGTCTGAGACCCTTCAGATAGCATCAAGCTAATTTAAAGGAGGCCTATATAACTTATTTCCCCTTCATTAAGAGGGATAAAATGAGAATGCAGAAAAAGTTTTTTTAAAGTACTTATTAAAAGACATTTCTTCATTATTTCTTTTTTCCCCAAAATATATTTCTGCAAGATACAGAAACTGGAATCTTGTTTCCTCACAGGATATGTACTTGTTGAGGTCCAGAAACTCTGGCCCATCTTTGGACCACCAGAGAAAGAAATGTCAAGATTGCACAATGTATTAATAACAGCATCTTTCCTCTCTCCCAAATTTCCTGTGGAGCAAAAGCTGGGAGGCAGGGTACCTGGGTTTCCCATGATTTTAATGAGGCATCAGCTGTTTGGACACCGCAATAAGTTGACCTGCTATGTGAAAGACCAGCCTTAGTGGCCAAGAGCATATTTGCAAGCAGAAGGAGGAAATCATCTGTATCCCAGAAGAATCCTGTAATTAGGAGGCTGAGGAGTAAGTGTCAGTGGTACTCTTGAAGACCATCCACTGTGCACTGTGAAAGAACTGCTGCTATAAGTGCTGTCCAGATCAAAAGAGCCAGGATATAGCACAGCATCAAGCTTTAACCATGTATTGCTTATCACAGGCCATGGCAACAAGCATCCAATACATTTTTAAACCAGTAAACAGGACTTCTATAAACATTGTGATTTAAAAAGTTGTTCTACATGGAAGACACTATTTCGAAGTTAAATAATTATTTTTCTGAATGTAACTTTTAATTAACACTGATGACTGCAAGCTATTTCTGTTTAGTTGAAGAGTGGCATTATGCTGCTTTCATTTTATAATAGAACTATGGGTTAAAATTTTAAAGATGTATTTATTACAGAAAAGCAGGAAACAAAGAAGATAACAAATTTTGTTTAGTATTCAGTCTGCATATGGACTTCTGGTCTATATATTTATTGTTTAAAATTTTGGTTACAGAAGGCTGAGTTCCTATTTAAATATATAAATAAAAATGTACTGAAATATATGAATGTAAAAGCTTTAAGTTTATAAATAAGTGTTTTGACTGGCAGCAGCTATGAGGGCTTAAGGCAAGAATCAGATCTAGAAAGAACCAGATTTCTCTGTCCAATCCTTATAAATGTTATCTTAATTTTGGTTCTCATGAGTATTTATTTCATAATACTATCTGTGTGGAATTTATACTTTTTGAAAACAGACTTTATATTTATCCACATCGTAATACTGATTTCTTCTTTCTGGTATAGGATATCCTGGGAACAATTAGCCTAATTGATATAAAGAATGGATTTTTGCTTTTCGTGCTTCTGGCTACCCTGTGACAAATAGAGTATTTCATGATTATTTAAATTTCATCTCTTTTCCAACCCCATTTCTGAGCAGTATCTCACAATAAAATGGGGATTTCATATTTTTAAAGACCTTTGAAGTGTGTAACTTTTTCAATTTTTAAAACTTTGTGAGTTACACCTTGTTATCATTATTTTACATCTGAGGAAATTGAAGCTCAGAGAGCTCAAGAAATAAATTTGCCTAAGACTACAGTGGCAGAGCTGAGCTAGGGTTCCTGGAAAAACATTCTTAATACTGGCATTTTATCTCTCAAGCACACTGATTGTACCTTATGATCTAAGGAGTTTTAGAGTTTGTCCCCAATCTGCTTTTTAATTTTCACAATGTTTGGAGGCCTTTGACTTCAAATTCTGGGTGCATGTAGTTGGACTATACCAGAAAATTCCTTGTACAGTGTCCTGGGAGATTTTGTAGTGCTTTCCTAGAGATTGTATTGTCTGAGAGTCATTATCAGGCACAATTAACCTAAACATCTTTTGAAGAGGTGATTAAAGTTGTGTTTGAAGGGAACTTAATCTAATTGATCACAGTAAGGGGATTTTTCATTTCAGATAATGTAACAACTGCCATTGTTGAATTTTAGTTTTAAGTATGCATCCAAAGGGGATAATAATTTAAGTGTTTATTTGAATTACATTTGTTTAAGGCTGAAAATTTTCCTTTAAACGGACAACTTAATTTTTTGTTATTTGGCAGAACCCACGATGTTTTTGAATTTCTGTGCAATGGAAACAATGTGTAACTCCAGTTAATTAAAACAAAAGATTCTTTAAACACTTTTAAGTGTGCCAACTATCACAGTTCTAACTTGAACATTTTGGAGGTAAACAAGTAAACTTGATGGCATTTGATTCATATTATGAAACGAAATTGATCTCCCAAAAATTTCCACAAACTTTTACTTTTTGGCCTAAAATATGCTGTTATTGATTAAAAAGTAAAAAAGCACTGTATGGCTCTACTAATGCCCATTGACTTTAACCATATCTTGGTTTATTGTGTTATTTATAAGTTGAGGGAAATAAAAATATGATAATTCTTATCTTAGACTATATACAAAGAGCCTTTACTCTGTAGAAATCATTTTCTCTAGTGTGTATTCAGAGATACCCATCCAGCAGTTTTTGACTAAGTTGACAACTATTTCCTGTAAGACTGTGTTTGATTATGTATGCATAAGCATGTGCATGGACATGTGATTCCAGGGTTTCAGCTGAACCAATTTACTTTCTGGTATTATAGAGGCAAAGTTCTTGCTAGTTTTTCATTTCAGGAGCTCTAGAGTCCTATCCACCTTTGATAAGCTGGCTGAAGTCAAGGTGCAGCTGTAGAATATTGGACAATAGAAATTGAGAGTGATTACATTTATCTTAAACTGGGAGCCAAATTGAATTTAGTTTTACAAAATGTAAAACCAGAAAAAAGAACATTAGTAATGTCCTTGTGAACTTATGAAATTATTTCTTCTTCCATTTTCAAAGATACATAATGTTTGAAATGATAGGTGGCTCCCTTTGTGCCATTTATCATATGAAGCTAAAATGAAATGGAAATGAGATGTTATCCGGAGAAATCACTCACCATTTCTCATTGTCATATTAGCTTTGGAAAAATTCAAAGACAACCAGGAAGTTTTAGTGTAATATAAAGACTTGGTCTTTCTGTAAACTGAGTTTCCAGGAAAGGGTATGCATTTCTTTCTTTTGTTCAACACATGCAGCAATATTTAAAGAACCTATATTCACTGCTGTTCAAGGAAAGGTAAACTACTATCTTATAATAGTATCAAACTTATGACAGGTTAGAAAAAATATGCTTTCAAATTACTTGGATGATCAATCACATATGTAAAGACTGATCTAGTTTGATATTTAATCAAAGGAGATGATCATTTCGTTTCTCTGAGACCAAATTCCTCACATTATATCCACAGCAAAGGAGTAGGATGAAATAACCTCCATAGTGCCTTCTTTCTAATAATCGATTAGTCTCTGCATGTTAAATTCTATTTTTTAAAAATTTTTCATTAATGTTCTGAACGGAAAGGTGTTTATGAGAAATTTAGATTTTACTGTTTTAATGTCATTATTACTTATTTTCAGGGAAATACATTCCAAATCACCTAGATCCAACATTGGTATTATGGAATCTGAACTTTCATTGTATCAGTTGACATTTATAGTTGTGTATTTTTATCTCCTACATTAGGAATTCATTTTTGGTATGACTACACTGATGCCAAAATCTGCTTCCTGAAATTCTAGAAACAGTATCAAAAGCTCCAAATCATTTGGGCATAATTAGTCTAAATCATGTACTGGAGAAGAGTTGGTAATTTAAACTCTCTGTAAATACATATTTTATTTTAAATTAATTTAGTTATTTAATAGGGCATTTGTATAGAACTATCCCAAGAAAAGTCAGTGAACATGAGGAGTGATCTCTCTGCATCTGTGTTGTGATACTTCAACATGATGTTGAGAAAAGTACGGATAACATCCCGTCACAGCACGGTTGTGTGTTCTTTGCTTGGTTTAACTTATAAGTGCTTTGTTGAATTGGTTCTGGCAGGACCTACAGAAATCCAGAAATGTAGTTTGCAATCTCCTAGTCTAACATTACAAAGTATGAAAGGGCAGGTTTGGGACAGGAGACAGTAGGTTAAAAATGCAGACTTTCCTATAATGCAAGTTATTTAGCCTACTCCTTACCTCTGAAATGGAGAGAGGACTAGACCAAACTTGAAGGGTCATAGTCAGATTTAAGAAAATAGTGAATCCAAGACATTTGTGCCTGAAATAGGGTATATGCATATAAATGTTAGTTATTATAAAATGATAATAAGGAAGAAGAGTAGTAGTAGGATGGTGTAAAGTTCCCTCAAGTGGCTAGAGTCAGAGTTGAAATAATTTAGTTAATGATATTTGGCTTTAGGAAACTTCTTTCCATTTGTGGTATTTAACTGTAAAGAGATTTGATAATTGTTACTCTAAAAAATGTATGTATTTATTTAATGAGTGTTTAAATGTTTTGTATATGATAGGTACTGAAGCTGGTACTGGAAAGTCTAGTTTCTACCTTTATGGAGCCAGGGGGAGAGACAGACATTAAATACACACACACACACATAAATGCACACATATGCGTGCGCACACACACACACACATTGTACAATGTCAAGCTGACACGTGCTAGAAAGGAGAAGTATGTTAGGTAAGGAAAGTCTGCAATAAAAGATTTGGTCTAATTCTGGAGGTCAGGGGCAGCTCACCTGGGGAAGTGATGTTAGCACTGAGCTCTGTAGGACAAGGTAGAGTTACTCTTCAGAGAGGAGAGGGAAACAGAGATGATAACATAAGAATGGTGGTGAGCTTTATAAAGGCAGATCCCTGGGCTTACCCCAGACAACCGAACTGGTTTTACCTTTTTACAAACTGAGAGCCACTCCTTCTCACGCACAAAATAAAGTGCAGACAATTTGAAACTCAGCAATCATGTACTACCTGCACTTCCCTCAAGAACTCATACATTTGCATTTGGGATTCTCAAAGCTCAGAGTGTCCTCTTCCTTGTCTACATGTCTTCTTTAAAACCCAGTTCAAATGTGGTTCATTTGGAGATACATTCTCTGAACTCTTCAGGTGGAATAGATCACCCCCTCTGTCTATATGCATGCATTCTTAAATTTTTACTATAGTGTGATTATTTACTGGCTTTTCTATCTTCCTCAGAGACAACTGTGAGGGAAACTTGCCAGAAAACATTTCTGCTGTGGTTCCGCCTACTTTCTCTTCTTCACTTTCTAGTTGTGCATTGGTTACTCATGTTCTTCTGATCTAAGCTTGACTCCATCTCTCCTGACTTGTCTACCACAGATTCAACTGGACACTGCTTGTGTCAGGTTTGTGCACCTGTTTCCACAGCTTTTAGACCTTGACTGTAATTGTTTAATGTTTAGGTTTAAATTACACAGTAATAACAAATTTATAAAGTACTTAGGATTCTAAGAACTTCACATATCTTAAATCAGTGCTTCTTAAACTGTCATATGCTGCATGTGATAATTTTATTAATCATGCAGACTTTAGGACATGGCCTGAGATTCTGCATTTCTAACATGGTCTAGCCAGTGCTGGTGATCTGCTGGCCACTCTTTGAATAAGAAAGTAGTAATCACCAAATGAGATAGATATGAAAATTCATTTTTCCATACAAGAAAATGGAAGCAAAAGAGATTAAATACAGGGTGCAATGGAAGTAATGCCCAGACTTGAGTTATAATTTTATATAAAACCATAACCATACATGCTTATGATTTTGTAATAAAAGGTTTGGTATAGATTACCAGTTCATAAAAAATGGGGCATTATTTGTGCCAGACTCTGTGTATAACACAAAGTCACAAGTTCATAAGTGGTATCACCAGGAGTAGACCTAGGTACTGAGGCCCCAGAATGTGGGCTTTTTACCATAACTCTGTTGAAGAAGCCTCTTTAATACTTAGGTTTACCTCCCACATGCATATGACTTTGGCTTTTTCTGTTCCTAATGCTGTTACTTAAACACATGAATTTTGAAAGCAAGAATGTGCTTTCTCTTTCCTTTTTTGCAAAATGGCCCATTGCCGTTGCCTGAAAATGTATTTTTTTTTCCTTAGAAGGAATGGTGAAAGGCAAAGAGAAGGAGAGAATAAGAGAAGTTTTATGTCAGTGTTTTCCATATTGTCACAGCTTAGATTCACCTTTCATCACATTTCACACAAAAAAAATGCAATTAAATCTTGTTTCATCCCACCCATTATATAAGGTCCACTTAACTCTTGAGTTACAATATTGATCAGTTGTGGCCACTAAATTCAGCTATTTCTACATAAGAATAATTGAATTACTTCTTTACACGGACATTTTATGTACATTTTAAAAACAACCAAAATGGTTTAGAAAATTACAGAAAAACAAACAATCCAATTTAAAAATGGGCAGAGGACCTATACATACATTTCTCCCAAGAAGACATACAAATGGCTAACAGATATATGAAAAAAAGGCTCAACTTCACTAATTATTAGGGAAATGCAAATCAAAACCATAGTGAGATACCACCTCATACCTGTTAGAATGGCTGTTATCAACAAGACAAGTAGTAATAAGAAATGTTGGAGAGATTGTGGAGAAGAGGGAACCCTCATACACTGCTGGTGGGAATGTAAATTGGTACAGCCAATATGGAAGACAGTATGGAGGTTCCTCAAAAATTTAAGAATACATGAAGCTTCCCAAGGGGAGTACTAAGAAGGTGATTGTAATGATATTCAGCAGTGAGGTATATATAGCACTTTTTCTAGGATGAATTCACGAAATTAATTGTCAGACCTCATAGTCAAGATCACTAAATTGATGTGTGTTTGTGTATATGAGAGATGTCCCCCCAAAAATCTAGCCATTGTCAATATAAAATGAATGGTTACATGGCTGGATACACTCTGGACAGCCTGTGTGTATATGATACATGAAAGTAAATATACCAAATATGTATTGTATGGTTCTAGTGTTTATGCTAATCCTGCATCAGCAGGAAATTAGAGAAATATTTTTAACTGGGGAACTTCACAAAAAACAAAGATTTTTAGTCCCAGGGCCTGCTGAACAAATTGCTGGGCACAGAGCCCAGGAATCTCTAGATTTAAAAAGCCCAGGTGATTCTGATGATCACATAGGTTTGACCACCAGTGCTAGACCACTCTGACTTTTCACAGAGAGAACTGCTACTTGAATATCTCTCAACCCATTAATAAAAAAAAATTGTCTCTAAAGTGATTTCTTCTACCATATCATATATCACTGTTGGTTGCAGCTGCTTAGGGCTTTGCCGTTTAACCATTTCATGCCTCTTGGGTTCCTGCACATTTGTGCATAACTGGGCACTTCACATTTGTGAAGCTTGTTTGCAGGCATTGTCTGCTGGAAATCAGATGCTGCTACAGTGGGAAAACAAATCACTAAAACATGCTTGATCAGACCTCTGAGACATTGCTACAAGTGTTAGATAAGTTTTGAAGATATGCCAAGCAGCAAATGAGAAAAACAGTTGCTGATTTCAGAAATATTTTGGAAGTGTCTGGTAATTTAAATTTAGCAGGGAAGGTAATTTTACTTAGTGAACAAAAGTGATTTATAAATAATTCTAAATAATTAAGCAGCTGGACTAGCACAGGACTTGCATATTTTATGATTTTTAAATGATTCCAAAGCCAACTCAAAATAAATCTGAACAGCTTAAAATATTTTTATTTACCAGAGAAAGCTTGCTCAATTGCTCCAAGAACTTTGCTTATTTTCTGAATAGAATTATCATTCTATTGAAATATTTTTAATTTTCAATGTAAAAAGATCACATATCTGATATTCATGTTTCTGAGGTTTCTCCAGCAACTTATTTGAAAATGAGACATATAGTTTTAATATAAATAAATATCAGATTACTTTGAAAGTGACAAAAGTCAAGTTTTAGAAAGTAATTGTCATGCTTCCCAGCACAGCAGGTGTGTGGATAGTAATTTGATTTAAGATCACTGACCCTTTGAATTTCAAGAAATAGTTCAAAGGAAAAGTGAGGAAAATTGATCTTGAGCCACTGAAACAGCAACATTTGAGGAGTGGGCTTGGAGTAAAGGAGCTGAGGTAGGAGTTTAAAAAGAAATATCATGAAAACAGAATGAGAACCGAGAGGATCATTTTGTAGGCTTGGGAGAACTGTAAAATAAAGCAGTATCGATTCCTTAGTCTCTGGTCATCCCTCCCTCCAAAAACACAGCTAATTTTTAAAAAAATTTAATTATTGTTACTTTTATTATTAGAATATAGTTGTTTTATCCTAATAGAATTTTTGGCTATTACTTCAGATAATTTAAAGTATACAACAATTTTAAAATGTGCAGAAGGGGCCTGTATAAAATTGAGGGTAAGATGAAAAGTTCTTTGAAAGCACCTACAGTGCCTATTCATGAGTATATTCTTCTTAGCGTTTTCTGTGTATTATTTTACACTTTATTTATTTATTTTGGCACTCAGTGTTGATTTATATTAATTTCAGGTGTATAGATAGCATAGTGGTTAGACATCTATATAATTTAAGAAGTGACCCCCCTGGTTAGCCTAGTACCCACCTGGCACTATACAGTTATTACGATATTATTGACTATATTCTTTAAGCTTTATTTACATCCCTATGACTATTTTGTAACTACCAATTTGTACTTCTTAATCCATTTACCTTTTTCACCCTGTCCCCCAAACTCCTTCCCCATCTATTATCCTGATAAATCTAGTACCCATCTGACACTTTACATAGTTATTACAATATTATTGACCATATTCCTTATGCTATTTGCTACATCCCCATGACTACTGTGTAACACCAATTTGTACTTCTTAATCTCTTCTCCTTTTATACTTACCCCTGATCTCTCTTCCATCTGGCAACCATCAAGATGTTTTCTGTATCTGAGTTTGTTTCTGTTTTGTTTGTTTCTTCATTTTGTTCTTTAGATTCCACATATGTGTATAAGCGAAATCACATTGCATCTGTCTTTCTCTGTCTTACATACATCACTCAGCACAGTATCTTCCAGGTTCATCCATGCCACCTCAGATGGCAAGAACTCATTCTTATTTATTGCCGAGAAATATTCCATTGTATATATGTACCACCTACTTTTTAATTATTCATTCATCAACATACACCCAGGCTGCCTCCACATCTTATGTTTACAATGAACATATGGATGCATTTGTCCCCTCAAAGTAACATTTTGGATTTTTTGGGATAAATACCCAGGGGTGGGATTACTGGGTACTTCTTTGTCTCTTGTTATAGCCTTGTTTTAAAGCTTATTTTGTCTGGTATAAATATTGCTACCTCAGCTTTTCATCTGTTTTCATTTTCATGAAATATCCTTTTCTCATCCCTTTACTTTCAGTCTGTGTGTACCTTTCCATCTGAAGTGAGTCACTGGTAGGCAGCATACGTAAGAGTCTTGTTTTCTTATCAATTCAACTACTGAATCTTTTGATTGCAAAATTTAATACAGTTACATTTAAAGTAATTTTGATAGATATGTAGCCATGGAAGTCTCATTCATTTTGTTCATATTTTTTTATTTTTTTTTCCTTTTCATCTTAAGGATGTTTCTCTAAGATTCCTTGTGATACTGGTTTGGTGGTGATGAACTCCTTCAGCTTTTTCTTATCCAAGAAGCTCTTATCTGTCTTTTGATTTTAAGTAGTAGCTTTGCTGGGTAAAGTAGTCTTGTTTGTAGGTTCTTCCTTTTCATCACTTTGAATATTTCACGCCAATCCCTTCTGGCTAACAAGCCTCTGTTCAGAAATCAGCTGACAATTTTATGGGAGCTGCCTTATAGGTAACTAGCTGCTTTTCTCTTGATGCTTTTAAGATTCTTTGTCTTTACCCCTTTGGCATTTTAATTATAATGTGTCTTGGTATGGGCCCATTTTGGTTTATCTTATTTGGCACTCTCTGAGCTTCCTGGGCTTCTACACCTATTTTCTTCACCGGGTGAGAGAAATTTTCAGTCATTATTTCTTCAGATAGGTTTTTGATTCCTTGCTCTCTTCTGGTACCTCTGTGATGTGAATCTCCATACACTTGATGTTGTCCCAGAAACCCCTTAAACTATCCTTTGTTTTTGGATTCTTCTTTCTGTTTGCTGTTCTGATTGTTTTCTGCTACCTTATCTTCTAAATTGCTGCTTTGATCCTTTGATTCATCTAATCTACTGTTGATTCCCTATAATATAGTCTTCATTTCAGTTATTGTATACTTTCTCATTTTTTAAATGTTTTCTATCTCCATTTTTATGTTTTCTATCTCTTTGTTACAGTTTTTCCTGAGGCCTTTGAACATCATTATAACCAATGTTTGGAACTCTGTATCTGGTAGATTGCTTGTCTCCATTGTGTTTAGTTGTTTTTCTGGAGCTTTGTTCTCTTCTTCTATTTGGGACATGTTTTTCTGTCTATCCATTTTGGTTGCGTCCCAGAGTTTGTTTCTATGTATTAGGTAGAGCTGTTATGCCTCCTGTTCTTCATAGATGGGCCTCACATAGTTGGTGTCCTGAGGTACCCGGTGGTGCAGTCTCCCTGGTCACCAGTGTCAGGTGCTCCAACTGTGTCCCTTGTGTGTGTTGTATGTGTCCTCCTGTTGTAGTTGAGCCTTTGTTGCTTTTGCACATCAGTGAGAGGGATTTACCCTTAGGCTAATTGAATGAGGACTGGCCCTGATTACAGTAATGGAGCTGTTGTGCAAGGGCTGACATTACAGAGCAGGGTTCCTGCTTGGGTTTTGTGAACCTTTGAGAGATTTTATGAGAGACCACAGTATGAGGTAAGATATGTTGTGTGAAAAAGCCACTGAAAGTGGCTTGGGTATACCTGAAAAGTTGGGAGGGGCAGAGTCTCAGGGAATCACCAAGGCAGGGCCAGCAAAATGTGATAGCATGTTTGATGGAGTCTCAGATATGACATCTCCCTGCCTCTTCATGCAAGGAGTGGGAGGGCTCAGCAAAGAAACAATGGCTTCCACCCATTTCCTCTTCTGGGAGAAAGCTGCTCCACCAGACCTCACCCCAAAGCTAGACAACTCAGTTAGTCCCTGTATGTCCCTGGTGCCTTTTGAGCTCCTACCCCCGCACTGAATTTCAGAGTGAGTAAGTCTATCACTAAGTCCATGCACGGGTGCTTTAAGAGGAGCATCTGAGACTGCAGCTGTCCTCTAGCTCACTCAGCCACAATCTCTGCTGATTTTCACAACCAGAGGTTACGGAGACTTCTCTGCCTGGCAGTGGAACCCTGGCCTTGGGAGTCTTGCTTCTCAGGAGGTGACCTCCACACCTGTGATGCCCTCCTCTATTTTTAACGATCATTTATGGGTGTGGGACCAGCCCATTTTGTGTCTTTGCCCCTTCTATCAGTCTCAAGGTGGCTTCTGTACGTCCATAGTTGTAGGTTCTGATTAGCTAGTTTTGGGGTGACTCTCAATGGTGGTTGTTTTGTAATTTAGCTGTAATTGTTGTAATCCTGAGAGAAGGTCAGCACAGTGTTTAGCTACTTCACCATCTTGATTAAAAATCTCAGGTATTTTATGTTTTTTGTGCAATAAATATATATAGTGAATGAATAAGCAATGTGAATATACATGTGTTCCTGTGCACTATCTATGCTGACCCCTGATTTGTTTTGAAGTAACAACATCATTTACATTAAATTCATTTCAGTATTTTGACTATAAATTTGAACTTAATGCTTTTTTTAAAAAATATAAAACATGATGCCTAGAGAGGAAGAGTAAACTTGCCTTTGGGGGGTAAGTCACTTTGTGTTAACGAACATGGGTAGGGGAAATAAAAAAAAACCAACAGAATTTTTAACTGTGAAGTGTATCTAAAACATACAGCAGTGACTACCATCAGAGAATCAGGCCAGCTTGAAAATGTAGGTTGCCAACAGTGCTTTGATTTTATTAAGCTTGCTTTTCTATATATATTTTATTGTATTTACTTTTACGAATACCAAGGGTATAAGAAAATGTATACACATCTTAAGAGAAGTTATCTGAGTATTTATTTTTCAAAGTTGAATTGCTTTAGGGTAACAATGTGTAGTATGATGTTTGCTCAAAAGGTAGCATTAATCAAATAAATGCTAGCATCACCACGTGACAGGCAAGGCAGTCAAAGATAATGGTAGAAATACAGTTGTCATTCTAGGAACATGAGACAATTTATCAGGACAGTGGATAGGACGAAGAGGTATGGTTGAAATTCTCCGCATTCCCCTCACTTAACGCCCCTTGACTTCTACCTGTGGGAGACCTTAAAGGATGTGGTGTACTGGGGTACTTTGGGAAGAAATTGAAAGGGCATGTGTAGTGATAGAAGTGGATATGTTGGTCAACGTTGCTCAAGCAGTAGTTCACTGTAATAAGTATCTGGATGCTGATGGTAACCACTTTGAGCACCTCTTATAATTGTGGAAGTCATACATGACTTGTATTCATCTTTTGTTATTACTGTGTATTTAGTATTACAATTTTAATATGGTATTTTCCTTTCTTAAATTATATATACATTTTTTGGCACCCTCTATAGAATTTGATTGTTTTAAATGAAAAAAAAATATGAATAATGTATTTGGAGGTGCATTTTCTAATTTGTGTGTGTGTGTGTTTCAGTGCATATTCTGTAGTATGGACAAGAGGATTTAGCTTTTCTTTATTTTGGGGGGGGTTTCTTTTTTTAAATGAATTGTTATTATATTTATTGGGGCAACATCAGTTAGTAAAATTATATGGATTTCGAGTGTACATTTTTCTAACGTACCATCTATATATTGTGCCATCTAGAGTCAGTTCTCCTTCTACTACCCTTACACCCCTACCCTCTGGTAACCACTAAACTATTGTCTGTGTTGTTTGTTGCTTTCAATTTGATAGCTCACATATGAATGAAGTCATATGGTTCTTGATTTTTTCTATCTTAACATGATAATCTCAAGATCCATCATGTTTTCGCAAATTGCAGTATTTCATCTTTTCTTATAACCAAGTAATAATTAATTGTATATATGTACTATATGTTCTTTATCCAGTCATTTATTGAAGGACACTTTTTTGTTCCCATGTCTTGGCCACCATGACTAATGTTGCAGTAAACATCAAGGTATATAACTTTACAATAAATTTTTAAAATTATTTTTAAAGAACTAAATATTTAGACAATTTAATAAGGAAATAGTACAATTTGGGGGGTATATACCCCCAAATAATAAAACTAGACTGTCGTTATATCCAAAATTAACTCTAAATGGATTAAAGACCTAAACCTTATAAGATCTGAAACAATAAATTGCATAGAACAAAGCATAGGTACTAACCTTAAGGACCTTGGGTTCAGAAAGGATTTTATGAAGTTGAACCCGAAGGCAAGGGAAGTAGAAACAAAAATAAATGAATGACACTATATCAAACTAAAAATATTCTGCACAGCAAAAGACCATCAAAGAGGCAAATAGTATCTCTGATTAGAGACTAATATCCAAAATATATAAAGAACTGTATGACTTCACTCATATGTGGAATATAAAACTGAAAGCAAAGAAAAAAGAAATGAAGAAACAAATAACCCATGGACACAATCAATAGTTTAATGTTTATTTGGGGACGAGTAGGATAGGGAGGGGAGAAAGGGGAGGGGGTGGGAGAGGAGAGGGGGAAGCTTAATATAAGGTGATGGAAAGAGAAGTCACACTGGGTGGTGAACTTATTATACATCAAGCTGACAATGCACTGTAGAATTGTATGCCTGAAACCTATGTAATCCTTGCTAACAGACGCCACCCCAATAAGTCTAACAATAAAAATGAATTAAAAAAATATATATATATAAAGAACTTAGAGAACTCAACAACAACAACAAAACCCCAAACAATCCAAATAAAAATGGGCAGAGGACCTGAACAGACACTTCTCTTAAGATACACATATGGCCAACAGATATATTAAGAATAGCCCAACTTCACTAGCTATTAGGGAAATGCAAATCAAAACCAGAGTGAGATATCACCTCATCCCTGTTAGAATGGTTATCATCAACAAGACAAGGAATAACAAGTGCTGGAGAATCTATGGGGAAAACAGAACCCTCTCATACACTGTTGATGGGAATGTAAATTGTAACAGCCACTATGAAAAACAATATATATAGAGAAGACAAGATGGCGACTGGAGAAGAGGTTCCTAAAGCCTCTCCCAGAAAACACAATTGAACGGCCCTCCAGGAGCCAAGAAAGAGGACCGTGAGTGACAAACCAGCTGTTGAGAAATCCACAAATCGTAAGTAAACACCTGAAGGCTGGCGAGAAGGGGGCGAGTTGGGGAGAGGGAAGGGAGCAGAGACGGACCATGTGGGATCCGGATGCGATCCCTGCTGACTATTCGGAGTTGCGCAGTTTGGGGGAGGGGAGAGAGACTGGGGAGCTGGGGACGGAAGGAGTTTGGGAGCCAGCCTCTGGAACTTTTGAGTGGTAGAATGGCTGAGCAAGAATTCTGAACTGCAAAGATAACACCCCAGCTCTAAGCCCCCTGGAGATCTACACAGGGCTGCAGTTCCTGTTCCCAGCCTGCTGCAAAGGCGACCCTGCTGTCTCAGGCCAGGCCCACAGCTTTGGACTTATGGAGCAGGCACTTCCTCATGCACCCCAGAGTTCCGAAAGCAGTGTGAGCCTTTGGACAGCCAGGTACCGAATCAGGGCTGGGAAGAAAGACTGATTTTCCCCAGCAAAGGGCCAAAAGCCTTTTGTTGGCCTCTCCCCAGGATATATGCGCATAGCCTCCAAACGCAGTAGGAGATCAGAAACAAGAAACAAACAGCCCCCTCTCCCCCAAAACTTAACCCCCAGCGCCACCTAGTGTCTGCCCTACAGCAAGACACCACAAAAGCAATAATCTGGGCAGTGAACATAAAGCCCTCATGTCAAAGAGGAAGATCCCAGCGGACAGGATGAATTCCTTAAAAACTAAAACTGCTCAGAAAGAGCATGAAATTAACCCAGAAGACAGCTTGTTACATCTGGAAGGGTCGAATTTAAGTGATGGAGAATTTAAAGCAGCCATACAAAAGGCTGTGAGAGAAATGGAAACCTATTGGCAGAACACCATACCTGAGATAAATAACATAAACAAGGATATAAACGACATAAAAAAGGAATTCTGTGAACAAAAAGAACAATTTAACAAAGAAATTCAAAACATAAGAAAGATTGAGATGGAAATACGAGAAATAAATAAACCATAAAAGAAGTGAGAAATGAAATAACTGCCATAGGAAACAGGACCAACCAGATGGAGGAAAGAATTAGTGATATTGAAGACCAGAACATGGAAACAGCTCAGAAAGAGGAAGAGAGGGAATATAGAACCAAAAGGATTGAAAGAACTCTGCAAGAAATATCCGACTCCATGAGACAAAACAACATCAGGGTAATAG
>PVJL010009053.1:0-60701 GCA_004026885.1 Lyroderma lyra | reverse complement strand
AAGGGGAGGGGGTGGGAGAGGAGGGGGGGAAGCTAAATATAAGGTGATGGAAAGAGAAGTCACATTAGGTGGTGAACTTATTATACATCAAGTTGACAATGCACTGTAGAATTGTATGCCTGAAACCTATGTAATCCTTGCTAACAGATGTCACCCCAATAAGTCTAACAATAAAAATGAATTAAAAAAAAAAAGAATAAAAAAAAAAAGAAAGAAATTTGAGAGTTAATAATATAATAAAAAAAGTGAGAAGTAACTGCCATAGAAAACAGGGCCAACCTGTTTTCTGAATTCCTGATATTGAAGATTGGAACATGGACACATCTCAGAAAGAGAAAGATAGGGAATATAAAACCAAAAGGATTGAAAGAACTCTGCAAGAACTATCTGACTCCATAAGACAAAACAACATCCAGATAGTAGGATTGGAAGAAGGAACAGAGCACTCTACAGAAAACATACTCCTGCAAATAGTAGACAAGAACTTTCTAAACCTATGGAAATATCTGGAACCCCAAATTCAAGAAGAAAATAGGTCCCCTAGATACCTGGGCCTTAGCAGATCTTCTCCAAGACACATTGTACTGAAGATGTCAAAAACCAAAGACAAAGAGACAATTCTTAAGGCAGCTAGGGGAAAAAGACCTAAAACCTTTAGAGGTAAACCCATCAGGCTGGCATCAGACTTCTCAGTAGAAACTCTACAAGCCAGGAGGGAGTGGAATCAAACATTCAAAATATTAAAACAGAGAAACTTCCAGCCAAGAAGAAATTATCCATCAAAATTATCCTTAGACATGAAGGAGGAATAAAGATCTTCTCAGACACACAGAAGCTGAGGGAATTCACCATCACAAAACTCGCCCTTCAAGAAATACTGAAAGAGGCTCTTCAACCTGAAACAAATCATCAGAATAAATGGAATAGAGTTGGGACAACAAAAAGAAAACAAAAATTAATAAAAATAAAATTTAAAAAGAAAGTAATAGTCATAGAAAATCCTTATATCAATCATCACTTTAAATATTAATGAACTAAACTCACCAATAAAGGGACATGGAGTCACAGACTGGATTAAAAAACAAAACCCAACAGACACACCTCAGTCATAAGGACAAACACAGACTCAGAATGAAAGGATGGGAAACAATACTCCAAGCAAATGGTAACCAGAGAAAAACAGGAGTTGCCATGCTGATATCTGATGAAATAAACTTCAGGTTAAAAGAGATCACAACAGACAAAGATGGACATTACATAGTGATAAAAGGCAATACAACAACAAGAAGACTTGACACTAATTAACATATATGCTCCCAATCAGGAAGCACCAAAATATATAAAGCAACAGATCTCAAAGAAGAAACTAACAAAAGCACAATCATTGTAGGAGACCTAAACACCCCCTTAACAGCCATGGAAACATCATCCAAACAAAATAAATAAGGAATATCAGCTCTAAATGACACATTATAGCAATTGGACATAATTGACATTTATAGGACACTTCATCCAGCAAAAAGAGACTATACCTTCTTTTCTAGTGCACATGGAACATTCTCTACGAAACAAGGATAGACCACATGCTGAAACACAAAAGTAGCCTCAGCAAATTCAAGAAGATTGAAATCATACCAAATGTATTCTCAGACCACAGAGCTTTGAAATTGGAAATCAACTGTAAAAGGAAAGCAGAAAAAAACACATATACATGGAGATTAAGCAACATCATATTAAAAAAATAACTGGATCAAAGAACAAAGAAGAGATTAAAAATACATAGAAATTAATGACAATGAAAATACAACATATCAACATTATTGGAACACAGCAAAAGCAATAATAAGAGGGAAACTTATATAATTACAGGCCTACCTTAAGAAATAAGAAAAATCACAAGTAAACATCTTAACATCCCATCTTACAGAACTAAAATAGGAAGAACAGTAAAAATCCAAAGTTAGTAGAAGATCCCCTTCTGGGGATCTGCTCAAAGAACCTGAAAACCTTTGTCCGCAAAGACTTATGTACCCCAATGTTCATTGCAGCGCTGTTCACAGTGGCCAAAACATGGAAACAACCAAAGTGCCCTGCGACAGATGACTGCATAAAGAAGCTGTGGTACATATACACAATGGAATATTACTCAGCTGTAAGAAAAGATGAAATATTGCCATTTGCAACAAAATAGATGGACCTGGAGATCATCATGCTTAGTGAAATAAGCCAGACAGAAAAAAACCAAGAACCATATGACTTCACTCATATGCAGAATATAAAACTGAATGCAACAAAGAAAAAACAAACAAATAAAAAACCTCACAGACACAATCAAAAGTTTAATGGTTATTTGGGGACAAAGGGAAAGGGGGTGGGAAAAGAGGGATGGGAGAAAGGGAGGGGGAGCCATACATGGTGATGGAAAGAGAACTCACACTGGGTGGTAAATATATAATGCAACAAGTAGACGATACACTGTAGAATTGTACACCTGGAACAAAAATCAAATCAAAATTCCATAAACTTAAGTATAAAAATTAAAAATATAAAACTCTTAAAAGAAAACATAGGTATAAACCTTCATAACCTTGGATTAGGCAATGGTTTCTTAAACATGACACAAAAAAAATAAGCAACATAAAAAAATGATAAATTGGAGTACTCCATCAAAATTTTTGTGCTATAAATAATACCATCAAAAAAATTAAATTAGAAAACAGAATGGGATAAACAATTTGCAAATCAGATATATCTGATAAGGGACCAGTATTCAGAATATATAAAGAACTCTCGTGACTGAATGATAAAAAGACAAAATAATCCAATTTAAAAATGAACAGTTTAAAAAATGTTTATTTAAAAATGTAGAAGATGTAGAAAAGGTCAATAAATACATAAAAAGATGGTCAGCATCATTAGTCATGCAAATCAAAACCACAGTGAGACATTGCTTCACAACCATTAGGATGGTTATATTTAAAAAGATAATAGCAAGAATTGGTAATGATCTGGAGAAATTGGAATTCTCATAGATTGCTGGTGAGAATATAAATGGTACAGGTGCTTTGGGAAACCGTCTGGCAGTTCCTCAAACAGAGATGTATTATATGACCTAGAAATTGTAGTCAAGAGCAATGAAAACATATGCCACTCAGAAACTTACATAAATGTTCACAATACCCAAATGTGGAAACAACGCAAATGTCCATCAACTGCTGAATGGATAAATAAAACATGATGTATCCATACAGTGCAATTAAAAGGAACAAAACACGCAACATGTATGAATATTAAAAACATTACTCTAAATGAAAGAAGCCAGTCCCAGAAAAACATATTATGTAGTTCCACTTACATGACAAGTCTAGAATAAGAAAATTTTTAGGGACAATAAGTAGGTTAGTGGTTGTCTAGGGGTAGAGAGGTTAAAGAAGGAAGAGGACTGCTTTCTACAGAGTGGACCTCAAAAGACCATTCCCATGGTCTCCATTGGTTGAATATATGAGTATAATACATGCCAGCTGTTTCCCATAACACTCTTATTTAAATCTTACAAGATTTCTGCCAAGTAAGTATTATTATTGTCCCCTTTTATACATGAAAAAATGTTGCTTGGATAAGTTAAGGAACCTGTCCTTGTCACACATCCTGTAAGGGGTGGAACTTGGCTCCTACCCACTTCTAAATCCACATTCTCCAACTCAATCTCTCACCACAGAATAACCAGCCCTACGCTCTGGTCCTCCCATAAACCTTCACCTCCACAGCCTCAGCGCCCAGGGTTCAGGGCTTGCCTCAAATTTCAAAGAGCAGCCTTTGAAAATTACCTGTAATTCTCAAGTATTTAAGATATGTTTGATACTTGAAAAAAAGCAACAGTCAAGGTTGGAGGGGTCTCCTGGCTGCTGAGTTCAAGAGAACTGTCAGTGCCCGGGACGCTACCCCATTCTCTCCTGAAGGCAGGTGAGAGATCACTGTTGTGCACATCGGAACCTCATGGACACATCACCATGGGGAACTTTGAAAAGGAGGCGAGGCTTGCTTGGATGAAATGGACCAAGAGTAAACAGAAAAGCTCTATGGTAGGCAATGTTCAGTCACCACTCCGATCACATGTTGACCCAGATAATTGTCAGGACCTCTGATACAAGAAATCTATCCATTACACAAAAAGAAGTTCCAATCCCAATCCCCAACCTGCTTGTGGGGTGACAGGAAAGAAGGCTTTAGTGGGATGAGAGAGGTTTGCTGACTGCCTGCTCTGGGTGTGGTCTGCACTGGGGTCTAAGGGTTTAGGAATAAAGAAAAAGTGACCTTCTTTTCAAGTGGTCCCCAGTCTAGAGGGGAAGACAGATGATAAACTTACAGTAAACGTTCACAGAGTCATGAGTGTCATGACTGGTAAGTATCAAGAACACAGAAGGTGAGAGCCCAGGGAACAGCACATTCCTTAGCAGATGGGGTTAGGGGAACCCCAGGAGGGCTTCCTGGAGGAGGTAGTACTGGAGCTGAAACCAACCCTGCATACCCACTGGGATTAACGAGGTCAGGGGTGGAGTGAGGGAAGGAAGGTAAGGCCATTTCAGAGAGAAACCGGGGGTGGGGGGGCGGGGGGGGCGTGGAGAAGGGCATGGAGGCGAGTACAGGAACGACTGTGCAAAGAAGTGCACCTGGCTCAGTGCTTCCAGAGTCTCCAGCCTCTGGCATGAGCATCAGAAATGAGGCTGGGGAGATGGTCAAGTGCTGGACCACTCCTCCATTAAGATGGCCGATAGCTGTCCAGTTCACTCTTTGTTCTTTCTCCCATTCTTGGATTCATAGCACAGTGGTTCCCAGCTGGGTGATTTTCTCTCCAGGGAACATTTAGCAATGTCTGCAGTCAGTTTTGGTTGTCACAACTGGAAGGTGCTACTAGCATCTAATGAGCAGAGGCCAAGGGTGTTGCTTAGCATCCTCCTCAATGCACTAGATAGTCTCTGCAACAAAGAATTATCTGGCCACTATGCTAATGAAGCTTAGAATGCCAAAAAGAACAGAGAATGAACTGAACAGCCATTGGCCATCTTAAAGGAGAAGTGAGGCCAAGCAGTGGCAAGATCAGGCATGAATTTGAGAAAGGGTGAGGGGAGAGGGTGAAGCCAGGCCTGGAGGACAGTGCTGCAGGTGAAGTAAGAGGCACAAAACCCTCAGCTGCACGAAAGGGACTGAGAGGAGAGAGGGATGGGCTGGAGGTGGTTCAGAGGTAATCTGAGTTTGGTGGGCCGGGGGAAGAATCATAGTGAGGTGTGAGATCACATCTCCTAGGGCTCCTGGCACGAGATTCTGAGCCAATTGGTAAATAACATTCATTCCAGGTGGGCACTCTGGCACAGATGCCAGTTCTCGTCCTGCCCCTCCAGGTGGAGCTTTTCACAGGGCAGGAAGACTAGGCTGAGTCTCTTCCGGCATGACCCTCAGCAACAGCTGGCCTCCCTCCAGCACAAAGCCCGACAAAGTAGAACTAGCCGTGTCTCCCAGGTAGGCTTTCCTCCACTACTACCGACATATTCACTGATATTCTCACATACTGTGCTTAATAAGACACCTCCATCTTCAATAATCAGGAAATCACTTGATCATATTAAACACATAGGTTTTTGTCAGCAAGACCCTGGAGCCCACCCAATGCAATCATGCCTTGTGAAGTACATGAGATCTGACTAAGCTAAAGACATCCCCAGAAAGAGTGGGCCTTCAGTCCCCTCCTGCACTAGCCTGGGGACGGATGGCATTGCTGGCAGTTCTTCTCCTCAGAATTTGATGCCAAAAGAAGGCCATCCCCCTGCTGAAACCATCCAGGCTGGGTCAGTGCTGTGGAAATGCATAAGAAAGAACCCCTGGCATTCAGGTGGTGCTCTATCTACATGAGGGGAGGAGGGAGACCTGTGCATCCGACTGCTATTGCCCTAAAGTAAGAAGGAACCTTCCATGATTCCAACAGGTGCGGTACTCCTCCCTAGTGAGGCCTCAAGACCCAGGGCTGCAAATCTCCTGGCGACAGGGAAGTCGAGGACACAGAGCCAGGCACACTGTATAGACTTCAGTCTCCAGACCACAAAACAGCCTGAGAACTGCAGGTTCTGAGGACATGAGCCTCAATTTTCATGAGATAACATTGTGCTGTCCAGGGTGGGCACAGTCCTCCAACAGGTGTCCTGGGACAGCTCTGTGCAGGCCACACCAGCCACACACTCTCCCAGGCTTTGTCTTTCATGACCTCACACACAGAGTTCTTGGGGTTTGATTCCATTAAGAGTGGCTGGGCAGGGTGCTGCTAGTAAGCGGCCCAGAGTCAAAGAGAAGTAAATGAGGGGAGCTTGGACCCCAGGGATGTCACATGTTCTCTGTGGAACAGTCTAAAAGAATCAGAAGAAGGTGGGAGTAGCAATGTTCTAATGGGGTGCTCAGGCAGCCCCAGAGGGGCAAGACCAGATGCTTACATCCCCAGCTTATGCTTGTAACAGGGAAACTTCTCTGAGACATGGGACCACATCTCCACGTGAATCAATGAATGGAATCCTCATAACAACTCCTGGCCTTGGGGGCTTTCAATGTCTCCATTTCACCGGTGAGAAAATCAAGGAGAATGCAGCAACATTCCCAGGGCCACATAGCCGGCAAAGTAGGGAGAGGAGGGCAGGCCTAAATACAGACTCCTGCTTTCAGGCTCCACATCACACTTCCCCATCATACATGGCCACAGTCCTAACCTCCATGGGGTTGCTCTGTGGTCAGGTTCCACACCTACACACTGCCTGACACCATTCATACCTGGGTCACTGGCTACTGGATTCCTCGTCATCAGCCTCCCAGATTCAGACTTGATGGACAATAGGCATTGATTAGGTTAGGGAGCAATCACAAAGGGGTTCTGAAAAGCAAGTGTCTTCCCATTTGACGAAGGAACTACTGGGTTTGAGTAGCCACAGGGCCACTGAGGATGAAGGACCCCCAAAACTCTCGAGCTATACACAGCTGCTGTCTTCAGTGCTGGAGGGTTCCTAGCCTATCACTGGTACTCAATAATGTTTGTGGAATCTTCGATGAATTAATGCAGGGTTTCCCAACCCTGACATTGCTGACAATCTAGGACAGATAATTCTTTGTTGCAGAAGCTATCCTGTAGGATGTTGAGCAATGAATTGGACAGCTATTGGCCACCTTAAAGGAGCAGTGAGCCCAGTGTGGCACTGAGCAGACCCAGATGAGAGTCAGCTAGCAATCAGAAGGCCCTGGAACATCTTTGTTATGAGACTGAGATGAAAGCACTGTGACTGCTTTTCCCCACTCGTCAAATGGCCTATCCATAGCAAATTTGCAAAGTGTGACACTTTTCAGCAGCAACAAATGACCTATCAGGGATCCAGCCCAGGGCTGTGAGCTCTGTCACCGTTCCAAGCGGCTGCCCAACTTACACCCAGACCAGAAACAATTCACTACTTCTCCTTAAAAGAGCAATTTCCCTCTGAGTGATGGATGGCCTGCCACTCACCAGCACAAACCAACTCTATTTCTCACCCTTCACGCAGTGCACCACTCCAGGCAGTTACGGTAAATTAATCAAGAATGGAGAGCAGGTTGTGGAAGGGCACAGGTGGAGAGAACAAATATCCAAATCAAAGAGACAAGGCCGATCAGACAGACATGCCCTCCACACAGCAAAGACCCAGTGAGTGCTTGGATACACCATCATCCAGGTGTCCAAGGGAGTACCCTCAGGGACCAGAAAATACCTGAAGCTAAAGGAAGTGGGAGGGGGCCACCTTCAGTCAATCTGCTGCCTCCTAACTCCCTCCGCAGAGCATGGCAGCATAAAAATAAACAGCCAAAGTGAGAGGCAACAAGCATTTATTTCAGATCAAATAAAGTATAGCTATTCAAGAAGCACTGAATCAGGTCGAAGCCCAAATAGTGTGTTGATTGGGAGATAAAGGCAAGGAGTATTTATGAGAAGGGGAAAGGGAACAATTACATCAATAGAAGAAAAGCATTCCTACTGGTGCAGATAAGCTACCATAGTGACACTAATTCTAAAGGATGTTTTTAATTTTCAGTCCAGTAGCCTTCAGTCCACTGCTTATAGTGTCTGCTTCCTTGTTACATTTGCAAACAGGTCTTTGGGGCAAATGTTACTTTAGCCCCTGTTCCAAAGTTCTTTTGCCCTATTTCAAAGGCTTGAGGCCTACACATGCAAGGCAGTTCCTCTGGGATGGCAGCTCTGACTCCATTTTAAAGTGGATCCATTTATATTTTATTTTTATAGCACATGGGGCTTCACAGCCTAGATGAGCTTGAACTATGTGTCCAGCAGTGACCATGAGTTACTTGTTGCTCACAACAGCCCTTCAAAAGAAGTTTTTTTATTCCAACTTTACAGATGAGGCCACTGAAGCTCAAAAGTTGACACTTCTTGCTTAGAGTTACACAGATACTAAAAAGTGTAGACAGGCTTCAAACTCAAGTCCATCTAATGCTGAAGCTTGATCTTTTCTCAAGAGGCCAGGTTGCCTTTTGAGGATCTTCATTACCAACCCCCTTCTCATCCACCACAAAAACGCCTTTGGAGAAACAAACAAAAACAGAATCCCTTCCTATCAAGCTGTTTCTTATAATTGAAAAGGAGCAATTTTAATTCACTCAGTTTAGCTGCCAGGCCAATAGCAAGATTGGGCAGAAATCAACACTGTAATTAGCAAGAAGTAACAACGGAGAAAGGACGCAAGGGAGTTATACCCTGGTTCTACTCAGCAAAACAAAAGGAAATACTCTTTTCTTTATAGGAAAGAGGCATGAAAGGAGGCAAGGCTCCAGGGAACTACGTTGGCTGCCCTGCGGGTAACCCTGCAGTGGTGCTTCTCCTGGGTCAGAGCATGGTCTCAGCCACAATGTCATAAGTGCCTGGTAAGCTGAGAGGGCCCACATGAGACCACCCACAGAAACACTGCTCTGGTTAGCCTCCCTGATGGTGCTCTCCACCTTTCCACATTGATATTTCCAGATGCAGACACCCACTATCCTGGTCTACATGGGAAACAAGATCGTGCCTTCTTTGGCTCCTTAGTGTTTTTATCTGAGACTCCTTACTGTGGCAGGTAAGGCCCTCCACAGTCGCTCTCATCTGTCCCTGCCATGTGAATGTCCAGGAAAAAGGATTGTAGATGGAGGGGGAAAGTAGCCATTCCCCAGCCTGTTTGAGAAACAGAAAGGGAGTACAGTGGCTTGCAGAAAGGAGCAAGAGGGAGAGTAGTGGGAGATGACGTCAAAAGAGGTAATACAGGTCCAGACTCCAGGGTTTGCTTTTTTTTTCACTCTAAACAAAATAGAGAGTCATTGAATAGTTTGAGCAGAAGAATCATGTGGTCTGCTTTACATTTTAAAAGACCACTTGGTTACTATGTAAAGAATAGACTGCAGAGGGACAGAGTAGAAGGAGAAAGAAAAATTGGAGTCTACACAGTAAATAAAGTGAAATCTGATGGTGGATTTTATCTGATGGTACAAATGGATGCTGGATTTATTTTGAAGATAAGGCTAGTAGGGTTTCCTGATAGATTTGATGTAGGCTGTAACAGAAAGTATGGCGTCGAGGATGATTCTAACACTTTTGACCTGAGCAACTGGGAAAACTTGCCATTTGCTATACAGACAGACTGTGAGTTGAGCAGGTAATATGAAGAGTTAAGGACAGTCAGGGATTAGAGTTCAGTTTTAGGCATGTTGAATTTCAAATGTCTATCAAACATCCACCTAGGGATTGGCAGTTATTGAATATAGAAAAATAGACTTCAAGAGAGAACTCCAAGCTGAGTTATAAATTTGAGAGCTGTCAGCATGTGTATAGTATTTAAATTCATGAGACTGAATACAATCACCAAGAAAGAGAATATAAATACAGCAGAGAAGAGGAACAATAACTGAGCCCTGAGACCCTCTGACATTGAGAGTTCTGGAGAGAAGAGGAAGAAACGGCACAAGATCAAGACAACCCACCAGTAATTCAACTGCTGTTTACATATATTTTTTTTTCTGTGTGTGTATATGTATATATATACACACACATGCATGTGCATACATATGTGCATACATGATACAAATTCATGCACATATCTATGCACACATACGCATATACATGCATATGCATATACATACGTGCATGCATACAGAAAGTTTTTAATTAAATTTATTGGAGTGACATTGATTAATAACATTATATAGGTTTCAAGTATAAAATTCTATAATATATCATCAGTGTTTTGCATTGCAAGTTTGCCAGCCAAAGTCAAATTTCCTTCCATAACCATGTATTTGACCTCTTTTACCCTTTCTACCTCCCCCTTCCTCTCTTCCCCTCTAGTAACCATTAAACTTTTGTCTGTGTCTATCAGTTGTTTTTTGTTTCTTTGTCTTGTTCATTTGTTGCTTTCAGTTCAATACCCCACATATAAGTGAAATCATGTGGTTCTGACTTACTTCACTTAGCATGATATTCTCAAGATTCATCCATGTTGTCACAAACAACAGTATTTCATCTTTTTATGGCCAGGTAATATCCCATTGTATTTATGTACCACATCTTCTTTATCCAATCATGTATTGAGAGACACTTAGGTTTTTCCAAGTCTTGGCCACTGTGAATAATCTTACAATGAGCATAGTAGTACATATATCTTTACCGGTAAATGTTTTCAAATTTTTCAGATTGATACCCAGAAGAGGGGCTGCTGGGTCATATGCTAATTCATTTTTTAATTTTTTGAGGAACTTCCACATTGTTTTCCATAGTGGCTATATCAATTTACATTCCAATCAACAGCTGTTTGTAACATTCAACAATCACTATGGAAACGTAATCCAGAGTCTCTGCAAAATATCATTCACAATATTCATCATACAGAAAAATACTAAATATTCAAAGAAGGAGGGAAGTGTACCTATAAATCAAGAAGAAATACATCAATAATGTAGATACACAGATCACCCCAATTTTGGAGTTAGAAAACAATGACATTTTTGAAAAACTATTTTAAGTACATTAAAGAAATGAGAGAAAAAAATTGATAGAGAGGGTGAAGTGATAAAAAAAACTTTAGGAGAGATTCAAACTATATGGGCAAACCAAATTTAAAATCAAAAAAATGAAAACCACAAGATCTAACAGAAATTACGCAAAATAAAACACCAAAAAAAAAATTATTTTTAAAAAAAGAGTGCCTGACACATATGGGACAATATCAAATGACTTACCATAGCAATCCCAGAAAGAAAAAAGATGGAGAAATGGAGCAGAAGAAATATTGAAGAGAAAAATGGCCAAAATTTTCCTTAAAAATTGACGAAAGACCTAAACCAGATATCCAAAACTTCTAGTGTAAGTATAAGCCAAAAGTTAAACGGCAGAAATTGTCCAACTGAGTTTTTTTTTAATTCCATGTTATTTATGAAAGACAAAGTTTACATCTAATTATCAATATAGGTTGAAAGTAAAAGATTGGAGAAGTACGAGTGTGTTCTTCGCAGACACTAGTAAAAGAAAGGTGATGTGACTAGGATATCAGACAGAGTAGACTTCAAGACCTTGCTAGAGAGACAGAGGAACATTTAACAGTGGTAAGAGGATTGATTCTCCAAGAGGACATAGCAACCTAATCGGTATCCACCTAATAATATAGCTTCAAAATACGTGAAACAAAAATGAACAGATTAAACAAAGTAGACAAATTCTCAGCTACAATTGCAGAACTTCACTCTTCACTCTCAGTGATTGAGAGAAAAAGTCTATTTAAAAAATTAGTGCAACACAAATGGAACAACATAATTAACCAATTGATCAAATTGGCATCCACAAAACACTATACCCAGGTAGGTCAGAATGCACATTTCTTTGAAGTGCTCATGAATATGCACCAAAATGGACCACGTGCTGGTACATAAAATATGTCCCAGGGTTTGAAATTTTACAGAGTATGTTTTTACATACACTAGAATTAAATTAGAAATAAGTAAATAAAATAAATAATTGTGAAATTATTATTTAAATTTAACTAGAAAATCTCCCCAAATCTTTGAAACTAAGGAATAGACTTCTACATAACCCATGGGTCAAAGAAAAACTCAAAAGGAAATTATAAATATATTATCTAAATGATAACGAAAGCATGCTTCAAACTATGTGAAAAGCATCTAAATCAGTGCTTAGAGGGAAATTTGTTAATTTTAATTTTACATATTAGAAAACAAGAAAGTTTTAAATCAGCTTCCACCTCAGAAGTTTTAAAAAAAAGCAGTTTATATTCAAAGCAAATGAAAAAATAAAGGAATAATAAAGATGAGAGGATAAAAAAATCAATGCAATAGAAAATATTGGCTCTGAAGAAAATCACTGAGACAAAAATTAGTTCTTCGAAAATACTAATAAAATAATAATAAGTATCGAGAAAACAAAAGAAAATAAAACACAAATTGCCAATATCACAAATGAAATGAAATCAAGAACATCCTGGATGTTAAAAGGATAGTAATAGAATATTATGAACAATCTTATGTCAACAAATTCAATAATTTAGTTGATGAAAATGTTTCTTGCAAAATACAACTTTTCAAAATTGTCACAAAAAGAAGTAGAAAAATTTAACAGCCTTATCACTATTTTTTAAATGAAAACCATCACTTTATAAAAAAGCAAATGACCCACCAAAAGCAAACAAATGAGACTACAGACCCAAATGGCGTCATTAGTATATTCTACCAAACATTTCAGAAAGAAATATCAGTCTTACACAAACCCTATCAATAAACCAAGGAGGGAACATTCCCAATTCAATTTATGTGACTAGTATAACCTAATACAAAAACCTGACAATAATATCATAATACAAGAAAAGAAATTTACAGACCAATACTCCTCATAAACTAAAACACAAAAATTCTCAAGAAAATATTAGCAAATTGAATCCAGAAATATATGAAAAAATATAGTATGTTGTGATAGAGCATAGGAATGTAAGGTTGGCTCAACATTCAAAAATCAGTCAATATAATTCACCACATTAGCAGAATAAAGGAGCAAAACCATGTAGTATTATTTTCAATAGATTGAGAGAGAGCGTTTGATAAAATTAAGTCGCTGTTCATAATAAAAATTCTTAGCAAACAGAAAATAAAAGACAATTTCTTCAACCTAAGAAGGACTATCCATGAGAAAAAGACAAAGTCAACATCATATATATGATGAAATTTAAAATTTTACCACCTAAGACTGAGAACAAGGCAAATGACACCAAGATTCCTCATTTCTGTATACTTTGTATTAAAAGGTTTAATTGTTCATTAAAGCATGAAAAAGAAATAAGGATTTGAAATGAAGAAGGAAGGCTATCTTTTATTTGCAGATGATATAATTGTAAAAAATATTACAAACTACTTAATAAAGTTTTAGGATAAAAATTCAATATGAAATAATCAATATTGGTTCTAAACACTAGCAACAAACAAGGAAAATAAATTTTAAGGGGGATATATCATTTCCAAGAGTGTTGAAAAAATCAAATAAGTGGGAATAAATTTCACAAATCCTGTGCAAATCTTCTATACAGAAAATTATATACATTTATAAGAATGATTTAAAGGACTTAAATAAATGGAAAAACGTCTTGTTTGTGAATTGAATGACTAATGTACAGATGCCAATTCTCACCACAATTGGTCTATAGATTCACTGAAATATCAGTCAAAGTTCCAGCAGGATTTGTAATAGAAACTGACAACCCGATTCTAAAGTGTACATGAAAATGCTAGTCTAGATTCTGCTTAGACCAGCCTGAGTCATTTAGAAAGAGAACAAAATTTGAGGACTTATGGTACCCGATTTTAAGTCTTGATATAAACTTACAATTATGAAGACAGTGTGATATTAGCTTAAGGATAGAAAACAGATCAAAGGAAAAGGGAAAAAAAGAATTTAAAAACAGACTCCCACAAAATAACCGGAAGAAATGAACTCTGGCTTTTACTTCATATCATTAACAAAATTTATTCAAAATGGATTATAGACTGAAAGATAAACCTAAAAATACTCTTGAAGGTAAAATACAATAACATTTTAACAACCTTAAATTTTATTAGACAGGTCACAAAAGCATGAAGCAAAAAAGAACTGATATTAGTTTCCATCAAATCAAAACTTTGCAATTTCTTGTGCTTTTCAAGGGTCATCGGTGGAGAGCTGACATCATGCAGGACTTGGGGAGGTTACATTCATCTTTACTCCTGTGCATGATTCTGGCTTTTTCTGAGGAGCAGCCAGTGTCAGTAGGGTGCACTTCTTCTGTGTTCTGGGCTATGTTTAAACCCACTCTACTTGGTCAACATCACTTGTTGCATTCTGAGAGCATGTCTCTGGGAATCGGCTGCCCTGTTATCAGAATAAGTGAGAGGGGATATGAGTTTAAGTATGTTGTCACCAACTGTGGGATTCAGAAAGACATGTTATCCTATGGAATGATTTTTTATGCTTCTCTCTGCTATACCATAATGCACAAAGGAGTCACTGGAAAAGTTCCTTTACTGTGTATTGTTCCCAGCTCATCCTTTTTAGAGACCACTCCAAGCAGCACCATCAGCAGTCTTACCAAGTCCAAAAGTTATCTTTCCTGTGGTGATTGTGGTCCTTCCTGGAACTTATCCTACACTTGCCTATTTGGACTGCCATGGGTTCCATACTTCCAGGACCCCTTGGTGAAATCATCCCATCAGTGACTTCTTCTTGAAATACCTCATTCTTTAGTCTATGAGAATGCAAATGTGGCTCCATTCTAGGTTAGTCTGTGGCAATCTTGATAAATCTGTTGCTATAGCATTCTTAAATTTAGTTTTTAAACCAATCACTATAGACTTGGGAGGTTTTCTAGGCCATCTAGAATAATTTCTGGATGGGTTGGGAGAAATGTGTTTTTGTTAAACTGAGTAGCTCTTACATATTCTCTTATGATAAGATATTTGTATATAATTTTTATGTGGAGGTGGTTTTACAAATAAAACATGCAGTATCAAAAAAAGTCGAGAAATGAGCAAACAAACAAACAAATAACCCATGGACACATCAATAGTTTAATGTTTATTTGCAGACAAGTGGGTTAGGGAAGGGAGAAAGGGGAGGGGTGGGGGAGGAGGGAGGGGGAGCTAAATATAAGGTGATGGAAAGAGAAGTCACATTAGGTGGTGAACCTTATTATACATCAAATGGACAATGAGCTGTAGAATTGTATGCCTGAAACCTATCTAATCCTTGCTAACAGATGTCACCCCAATAAGTCTAACAATAAAAATGAATTTAAAAAAATAATAATAGACACCCCAGAAAAAATAATAATAATAATAATTGGGCTACATATACTAGACAATAAAAAAAAACCTTATCTCCAAATAATATAAAGAACTCTTACAAATCAACAAGAAAAAGACAACCAATGGTTTTATTTTTTTTTCTTTTTTTTTTTTTTTTAATTCATTTTTATTGTTAGACTTATTGGGGTGACATCTGTTAGCAAGGATTACATAGGTTTCAGGCATATAATTCTACAGTGCATTGTCAACTTGATGTATAATAAGTTCACCACCTAATGTGACTTCTCTTTCCATCACCTTATATTTATGGTTTTAAACAAGAAAAACAACCATTCAAATAGCCAACAGGCACATGAAAAGGTGGTCAACATCATTGTCAGGGAAATGCAATGTGCTCATCCGCTGAAAGGGCTAACATGAAAAAGACTAACGAAGCCAAGTGCTGTTGAGGATAGGAAATAACTGGAATTCCTGTGTATTAGTGTAGAAGGCTAAATGGCACTAAATGCTCTGGTAAACAGGCAGTTTCTTTCTAAGTTAAATACACAACTACTCACCCCTAAAAATTTACCCAAGAGAAGTTAAAATGCAGCCCCGCCAGAAAACTTCCATAGGAACGTTCATGGCAGCTTTAATGATATTAGCCCAGAACTGAAAAGAAAAGGGTCTGTCAACAGAGGATGGATACATGGATACATAAAGTTATAACTTTAAATAAGAGTATTCCCAGAAAAACTAAGAGGATGAATCATTGATACATTGATGAATCAAGTCTCAAAAATATCATTAAACAGGGAGTTCCCTGGTGGTGTAGTGGCTAAGGCTTCAGCGCTGTCAATGCTGCGGCCTGGGTTCGATCCCCAGCCAGGGAACCACCCACATTAAAAAAAAAAAAAAAAAAAAAAAAAAAAAAAAAAAAAAAAAAAAAAAATATCATTAAACAAAAGAAACTAGACACATCTATTAAAAAGACTTTCAAGAGCAGAGAAAACTAACTTGTAGTGAAAGAAATCAAAATTGGTTACCTTGGCTAAAAGGGGTTAAAGAGAACTTTCAGGAATATGGAAATAGTCTACACCCTGATTTGAAGGGTTGTTAGCAGGAGTACACATTTGTCAAAGTCACTGAACTGGACACCGAAGACCTGTTTATTTCACTGTAGTGAAATCTGCCTCAGTTTAAAAATAAATAACAAAATCATTTTAAAGAGAGAGAATGACAGAAGCAGCACTGGAGGCAAGGTACACAGAAATCTTTCAGAGTTCTGCTACAAGTGGGCAGAAAAATAGGACAGTAACCGGTAAGGCCAGTGCAAAAAATACGGTTATGTATGTTTGCTTGTTTCATATTTTCATTTATTTTTATTAAATTTCTTGGGATGACATTGGTTAGTGAAATTATATAGGAATCAAGTGTAGGTTTCTATCATACATCATCTATACATTGCATTGTGCTCACCACCGAGAGTCAGTTCTACTTCCACCAGCATATATTTGACCCCCTTTCCCTCTTCTACCACCCTCCGTCCCTCCTTCTCCTCTGGTGAACACTAAACCACTGTCTGTGTCTATAAGTTTTGGTTTCTTTGTTCAATTATCTTCATCATTTGTTACTTTCAGTTCTATATTCAACATATGAGCCAAGTCATATAGTTCTCAACGTTTTCTGTTGACGTATTTTGCTTAGCATGATAATTTTAAGACCCATTCATGCTGTGGCAAATGTCAATATTTCTAATAGCCAAGAAATATTTCATCGTATATATGAGTATGTAACACATATTCCTTATCCAAGCATCTATCGAAAATCACTGTGGTTGTTTCCATGTTTTGGCCACTGTGAATAATGCTGCAATGAACATAGGGGTACATATATCTTTACAGATAAATGCTTTTAGATTTTTTGGGTACATACCTAGAAGAGTGATTGCTGGGTCATATGATAATTCTATTCTTTGAGGAACCTTCATACTGTTTTCTATCGTGGCTGTACTAATTTACATTCCTACCGACAGTGTATGATGATTTCTTTTTCTCCACAGTCTCTCCAACCATTGTTACTACTTGCCATGTTGATGATAGCCATTGTAACAGGTATGAAGTCATATCTTACTGTGTTTTTTTCATTTGCATTTTCCTAATTGCTAGTGAAGTTGAGCATTTTTTTATTATCTGTTGGCCATTTGTATGTCTTCTTGGGAGAAGTGTTTGTTCAGGTTCTCTGCCCATTTTTTAACTAGACTGTTTTTGGTTGCTGCTGCTGTCATTGAATTATATGAGTTTTATTTTTCAATTACATTTGACATACAATATTATATTGATTTCAGGTGTATAGCATAGTGGTGAGCCATTTATATGAATTACAAAAATCCTCATTTCAATACATCTGGTTCCCATCTGACACCATATATAGTTATTACAATGTTATTGATTGTATGCCCTATGCTGCATTTTATATCCCTGTGACTATTCTGTGACTATGAATTTGTACTTTTTGATTTCTCCCCCTTTCCCACCTATCCCTCCAGCCCTCCTCCCCTCACCCTACCAGATCTGGTACCCATCTGATGCCACATATGGTTATTGCCACATTATTGACTATATTCCCATGTTATGCCCTATATCCCCATAACTATTACTTTGTAACCACCAAACTGAACTTCCCAATCTCTTCCCCTTATTTCAACTCCTCCCGCAACCCTTCTCCCATCTGGCAAAAAAACAAATGTTGTCTATATCACTGTTCCACTTGTTTATTTTCTTCTTTGAATTTCACCTATAAGTGAAGTCAACCTGTATTTGTCTTTCTCTGTTTGATATTCCACTCATAACCGTTGATAGAAATGTAGCTATTGCCATTTTATTAACCATAATTTTTGCTTTTTATTTTTCCCCCATCTTAAAGAAGTCTCTCTAACATTCCTTGTCATATTGGTTTGGTGTTGATAAACTTCTTTAGCTTTTCCTTTTCTGGGAAACTCTTTATCTGTCCTTCAATTCTGAATGATAGCCTTGCTGGATACATTAACCTTGGTTGTATGTCCTTAGTTTTTATCATGTTAAATATTTTCTGCTAGTATCTTCTAGTCTGCAAGTTTTCTGTTGAGAAACCCAATGACAATCATATAGGTGGTCCCTTATAAGTTACTATTTGCCTTTCTCTTTATGCTTTTAATATCTCTTTGCCTTTAAGTTTTGCTGTTTCACTTATGATGTGTCTCAGTGTAGGTTGGATTAGGTTTATCTTGTTTGGGACTCTCTGTGCTTCCTGGGCTTGTATGTCTGTTTCCTTCACCAGGTTAAGAAAATTTTCAGTCATTATTTTTTCAAGTAAGTTCTCAATGCCTTTCTGTTTCTCTTCCCCTTCTGGTACTCTTATGATGCAAATGTTGTCCCAGAGGAAACTTATTCTTCATTTTTTTTTTTGGATTCTTTTTTCCTTTTGTTGTTTTGATTGGATGTCTGCTATCTTTACTCCAAATCACTGATTTGCACCCCTGCTTCATCTAGTCTGGTGATTCCTTTTATTCCATTCTTCATTTCAGTTGTTGTAATCTTTATCTCTGCCTAATCTTTTTTTATGGTCCCTAAGTCTGTCTTTATGCTTACTACCTCTCTGCTGAAATTACCACTAATTTCTCTGATCATTTTTATAATTATTGTATTAAAATCTATTCCATCCCGTTTACTGTGATTTTCTACTGTTTGAGTTTATTTTGAGCTGTATTTCTTTGTTTCCTCATTCTGGCAACCTGTCTGTAGATATTCTGCTCCTTCACCTGACATATGCTGCTGCAGTTTCTTTGGGGTTTGCTGCTAATACTGAAAGAGCAGAGGTTTGGAAGAGGGCAGCTAGGGTTGGGGGCCTTTGTTTTTCCACCTGGAGCTGCAAGGCCGGATAGGCAGCACAGGCTTATGCCTTTCTGTTCTTGGTTTGCCCCAGGGTCCTTGAGCCTTGGAGTCAGTCCTGTATGCTGGTCCCTCAGCCCAAGCTGGTTGTGATCCAATAAATGTACTTGCTGCAGGCCCCTCTGTCCTTCTGCTTCCCAGGCCAGAGTGTGAGGTCATGCTGCGGCTTCTCACCACCCCTGTCACACCCCCTCCTCTCAGAACTGGAGTAAAGTTGGGCTGCTGTGTCTCCAGCACCCAGTCTGCACCTCCTGAGAGCCAAAGTGAGTTCTGATTATGGTGTCTCAGGGTCCCAGCCTCTGGGCTTCTCTTTGTCCCACAAACTGAGTGAGGTCTGGAATGCTCACCTGCCACCTTTTTCCTCTTCCCTCCCCAGTGGTAAAATTCAAAGTGGGGACTGGTGCACAGCCTGCATCTCTGCACTTCCCCCTTTTTCTCCTCCATTTGTCCCTCTGCCTACCTGCAGCTACTTTGATGTGATGAGTGGGTCTCTTATCTGTGCTTATGCATTGCATAGGGCATCCTTAGTTGAGTTACAGATGTTTTATTTATTGTAATCTCTAGGGGAATTTTTCAGGGGTCGCTCTCATGCTGCCATTTTTTTACTCTCTATACAAGTTCTTTATATCTTTTGGATATTAGCCCTTTATCAGAGCTATTCTTGACAAATATCTTCTCCCATTCGGTTGGTTGCCTCTTTGTTTTGTTGAAGGTTTCTTTGCCTGTGCAGATGCTTTTTGATTTGATGTAGTCCCATTCATTTATTTTTGTTTTTACTTTCCCTGCCTTTAAGGCATGTTCATAAAATTCTCTTTGAACCCAAGATCCGTAAGTTTAATACATATGATATCTTCTATGCAATTTATTGTTTCAGATATTATGTTTAGGTCTTTGATCCATTTTGAGTTAATTTTGGTATCTAGTACAGAGAGCAACCTACTTTTATTCCTTTGCACATGGCTTTCTAATTCTTCCAGCACCATTTATTGAGGAAGCTTTCCTTTCTCCATTGTATGTTTTTAGCTCCTATGTTGAAAATTATCTACCCATGTGTGGGTTTATTTCCGGGTTCTCAATTCTATTCCAATTGTCTGTTTGTCTATTTTTCTGCCAATACCATGCTGTTTTTTTGTTTTTGTTTTTGTTTTTTGTTAACAGTTTTATTTCAGGTTTGAAATACATGACAGCATGTTGTTTAATCACCCTCATTATACGGGGACTAGGTCACCGGCATTTTCAGTGTCCTAGATTCTCATAGGTCTTGTGAAAAAGTCAGACTTCACGTTCTTGTTCATGACAAATTACATGCTGTTTTAATTATTGTCACTTTGTAGTATAAATTGAAGTCAAGGAATATGGTACCTCCAGCCTTGTTCTTTTTTCTTAAGATCCCGTTGGCTATTCGGGGTCTTTTGTGATTCCATACAAATCTGGTAATTATTTGCTACATTTCTTGAAAATATGCCATTGGGATTTTGATAGGGATTGCAGTAAATCTGTATGTTGATTTAGGCAATATGGCCATTTTAACAATGTTGATTTTTCCAATCCATGAACATACAATATCTTTCCATTTCTTTGTGTCTGCTTCAATATTTTTTAATAATGTCTTACAGTTTTCAGTGTATAGGTCCTTCATATCCATTGTTAAGTTTATTCCTAGGTATTCTTTCTTTCTCTTTTATTATGTATTTTATTTCATTTTATTTTATGCTGCAATTACAGAGGGCATTGTTTTTTCTTTGGTTGGTTTTTTCTGATATTTCATTGTTAGTATATAGAAATAGAATGGATTTTTGCAAATTGATTTTGTATCCTGCAACTTTATTGTATTTCTTTATTCTTTCTAATAGTTTTTTGGGGAAGTTTTAGGGTTTTCTAGATTATTTCTATCTAAATAATCATGTAATCTGAAAAAAGTGACAATATTAGTTCTTTATTCACAATTTGGATTCCTTTATTTCTTCTTTTTTTTTTTTTTTTGCCTGATAGTTCTCGTGAGGATTTCCACTTTTATGCTGAGTAACTGTGGTGGCAGAGGCATCCCTGTATTGTTCTGATCTTAGAGGAAAAAGTTTCAGTTTTTCACCATTAAGTATGATATTAGCTAAGGGTTTATCACATATGACCTTGATGTACTTCCTTTCTAAACCCATTTTATTATTGTAAGTGTTATAATCATAAATGGATGTTGTATCTTGTCAAATGCTTTTTCTGTATCTATTGACACAATCATATGATTTTTATCCTTTATTTTACTTATGTGGTGTATCACATTGAATTTGAGTATGTTGAAACATCCTTGTATCCATGGAATAAACCACACTTGAGTGTGATGTATAATCTTTTTAATGTATTGTTGTATTCAATTTACTAGCATTTTGTTCAGGATTTTTGTGTCTGTGTTCATCAGACATACTGGTCTATTGTGTGTGTGTGAGTGTGTGTGTGTGTGTGTGTGTTATCCTTACCAGGTTTTGGTATCAGGGTAATGTTGGCCTCATAAAGTGAGTTAGGAAGTATGACCTCTTCTTCAATTTTTTTGAAAGAGTTTGAGGAGAGCAGATATTAAATCATCTTTGAATGTTTGGTAGAATTCACTAGTGAAGCCATCTGGTTCTATGCTTTTGCTTTTGGGGAGGTTTTGGATAATTGTTTCCATTTCCTTACTGTTGATCAGGCTGTTTAGATTTTTATTCTTCTAATTTAGGTTAGGAAGATTATATTTTTCTAAAAACTTGTCCATTTCTTCCAGGTTATTGAATTTGGTGTCATATAGGAATGAGGAGTTATTTAATGGTGACAAAAGTTTCACTTTGGGAAGATGAAAAATTCTGGAGATGGATGGTGGTGATGGTTGCACAACAATGTGAATGTACTTAATGCCACTGAACTGTACACTTAAAAATAGTTAACATGGTAAATTTTATATTAAGTGCATTTTACCACGATTTTTAAGTCTATTTTTTTTATTCAGACTTGCCACTTCCTAGCTGTGTGAATACTGGAAAATTAATTTACCTTCTTAGAGTGACTGGTTACTCATTTTAATGCAGGGGCACTCTCCTTTGAGAATTCCTAACGATAATACACAGAAACTACCTTACACATTGCATGGCACAGAGTGGGTATTTATGAACTGCCCCCTCCATGCCCCTGATGTTTGCAGAGTACTGAGGAGGTCACAGCAAGAAGGAGGGACCCCCTGTCTCATTTTCAAGGGCACTGTCTAGAATCCAACTGAGAGTTGCTCCAGAGGCAGCCTGGGTCTGCCAAAAACAGCTCCCGGTGGGCAGAAAGAGGAATGACTACAGCAGACACCCTAGCCAGATATCTCCGACCTCCATTTACCCTTATGTACCATGTAAACTGTACCATGCTCTGTGTGTTTTGTAACATGGGGATGTGAGAGATAGAAGTTTATCTTACCATAAATGACATGCACTGAGAAAACAGTAGCAACCAGCTGTTTCTGAGAGCCCACCATATGCTAGCTTTATTTCCTATAAAATTTGTCATCAGTCCTTCGTAGAAATCTCTAGATATATGTTACCATCTCCATGTTTACAAATAAGGAAGCTGAGGCCCTGGGAGGCTAAGTGATATGTCCAAGGTCATGCACATGGCATTGGCAGAGATGGGTGATGAGCCAGCTATGTCTGACCACAAAGCCTCTATTCTTTCTGGCATGCTTCAAGATTCCACCCTGAGAATGAATTGTGTCCTCCTTGTGCAGTTATTCCCAGTTCAGCCTTGTCCCCTTCTCATGATCAGGACAAGTGACCCTAGCAGCTTGGGTCACTTGGCACTTGACATCCTGTGACAGTGGGCAGAGAAAGAGGAAAGAGGACCAAGCACACTGCATGATCTTTTTCTTTTTCTATTTTTTTTATTGTATCAGCTCACATCTAAACACAGAAAACCCCCACTTGACCCCTAAATTACTCCCTCCTTCTGCTTGGGTCCTGGCTTCCTGATCCCAAGGATACATCTTTGGTTTTCACCTGTGCTTGGCATTTATCAATAGTTCAGACAAATGCCAGAATGTCCTGCATGTCACAGGTCAGCTGGGGAAATGTGAGGGCGGACATACTGAAGAGAAACAGAAGCCATCCCAGAAAGGGCCCTGATTAATGAACATGGACACTTAAGATGATAGAGAAGTGTGTTGCTCCCTCAGAAACAGAGCTCCTCATCGAGGTAGGTTCACCTGCATCACCCCAAACCCTCTAAAGAAGGGAGCCTATAGAACCTCTCAGTTCCAAGTGGAGGCCCCTCTCTACACCAAAGTTTGAGAGCCTGAAAGGCTTCCACTGGAGGGAGGGCAGATCCAGGAAGCTCCACGCCTTAGCTAGTTTCTATCTTCTGATCTCCTGTGGAATAAGACATACCTATGAGGGTGATCTGATAAATTTTGCCTCCACCATAATGTTTTTGTTATATTAGATATAACTGAATATATCTGTGTAGTCACATGGTATCACCCCTCTATCACTCTTAACCTCATACACACAGATGCTCACATTTTTCACCCGGTGCACATTGAAATGAATGAGTGTTCAGATGTTCGGTTCAAACAGCATGCTGTTTTTGAGTTCTTAAAAGTGGAAGAAATTCCTCCAATTGAAATTCACAGATGAATGCAAGCCATCTATGGTGATCTGTGTGTTGATGTGAGTACAGTAAGATGCTGGGTAAGGCAGTTCATCTGTGATGAAGAGGTGAAATCTGTGAGGAAATGGTTTCAAAAACAAAACACCAATTTTTTTTAAGGACAGATTTCAAAAGCTAATGTAGCATTGGCAGAAGGGTTTCGAAGCGTGTGGTGATTTTATAGAAAAATAATTATGCAGCTTTGAAAATAAATTTCATGTATGTATATAACTTCATTCAAATATCTTTTGCTGTTCATTTTCTTTTTCAGTGGAGCCAAATTTATTAGCCGACCCTCATAGGAAGCCTACCCTAACCTGCAACCCAGCGTCCAAAATGCATCGACTCCCTGAGTTTATTCCCCTGGGTTGTCCCCAACTTTCTCCACTAACTATAAACACATTCCCTTGCCATGATACCACACTTACTGGAAACCTGGGACCCCATGCTCTGTGCTGCCCTGGCCCTGCCACCACGGGACAGGGTGTGGGGCTCCCAATTACCTTGTAGTTAAATTGAGCACCACAATATGCTCAGTATTTCTCAGTATCCCCCATGACCCACATAATCTGGGATGTGCTGACCTCAGCCTTTCAGAGATAGAGAACAAAGAGATCCCAGTGCCAGACAAGCCCTAGAGGAGCATAAGCCTCCACCTTGTGGGGAAAAAAATCACTCAGCAGAGCTCCCTTCACTCATATTGACATGACTTCCCTTCAGCCACCCTCCACCCATCCACCTATCCACCCACCCACTCACCCAACCATCCATTCATCCACACATCTATCCACTCATCCATACATTCATCCATTCACTCATGCATCTGTCTATCCATTCATCCTCTCTCAAAAATTGTTCTTTCCCATCTACTCTGTGCCAGATCCTGTGCTGGCTGCTGGAGGCCCAGAGAGAAAACAAGTCAATGAGTAGAACAGGAACTATGTAGGTAAATACAGCATGTGTGACCCTGGCTGGCTGAGCCTTGGAGCCACCCAGGAAGCTGGACTCTAGCTGCCTGTGGTTGGAATGCTCTTCCGTGCACATGGCCTTGGGTAGAATTGCCTTCTGTGTGCATGTCTGGACTTCCCAACAAGACCACAGGGGAAGGAATGTCGCTTTTATACATTCGTGCCCCACCTGAGGAAAACTGAAGCCTGGAGATGGCTGTGTGGACCAGGAGACTTCTGTCCAGGATGGCAGTGTCCAGCACACTCACTGGGTCCTGGAACTCATCTAATTCCCCATGTCATTTCTCTTGATGGCACAGGTTAAGTGTGAGCAAGGGACACAAATGAAATCTGCTCCTGATTCATTGTTTCTTTTGCCAATTAATATCTATTCCTCTCTGACAGCTTCATGTAGCTGCTTTTCAAATAGCTTCAAGTTTTGCCACACAATTAAGAAGAGGCCTGGTGTTCTCCCACTTGATTTGGTTTTAGGAGCACATCAGGACAGAAGAGGTCAGACCAGTGTTCCACTGGAATCACCTCGCTGACCAGCTCAGAGGCCTGGGGGCTGGATATTGAGCCCAGATTGGGATGCGTCAAAATAAAGAGCAGGGAAACACCCTCGGACCTATCTTCACACAAATGTAACCATGCTTTGATCCCTGCTTATAATTCTCATTGGCTCCCCCACACTCAAATAAAGTTAGCCCCTGGGAAACTAATGCTAGAGTCATCGTGATCTCATAGAATCCACAGAACCAAGACTCTGTGGCCCTAAGGAACCTCACAGTGTATCATCTTCAGGCCTACAGACAACAGCTGTAGCATGTGTGTGCAGTAATCATGGACAAGGAGAAGGAGGTGAGTGCTTCAAAGCACTAATACCACTGACTGTGGGCCCCCTCTGAGAGGAATGGTTGAGACTGAGCAGCATGAATCTGACAAAGAGAACACATGGGCTAAACATATCATGGGATCATGGGCATTGTCGATCCATTAATTTCTCTCATGTTCACAACACACTTTTTAGTGATGAGAAAACTGAGGCTCAGGGACACACAGCCTCATGTCCAGGCACCTGCAGTGACCATCCCATCTCCCACATACACATTTCATCCACAATGGTTAATTTTATATGTCAACTTGACTGGGCAACAGGTGCCCAGACATTTGGTCAGACATGATTCTGGGTGTTTCTGGATGAGAAGAACATTTAAATCTATAAATGGAGTAAAGCAGATTGTCCTCCCTAACATGGGTGGGCCTCATCCAATCAGTTGAAGGCCTGAATAGAACAAAAGGAGAATTTCCTACCTGAAGACCTCCAAACTGCAACACTGGCTGTTTGTGGTTCTACAGAAGAATCAGTCTTTGAGTTCAAACAGGGATAATCAGCTCTCCCAATTTTGGACATGCCAGCCTTCATAATCATTTGAGCAATTCCCAGTAGTAAATATATATGTATTTGCTTTTTCTAAAGAATCTTAATACAGCATCTCTCTAGTAAGCCCACTGACCACACACCCCCAGCCTCCAATTGGAGAGAGGCGGGGAAGGGGAAGTGAGAAGGGGTTGAGGAGGCAGTGGGGGCTGGCAAAACCCCAGGCCCAGGAGGTCCATCCTACCTCCCCCGGTGGATGTCATGGGTTTCTGTGGATTTCCAGATTCCTCATGTGGGAACCTGGAAACATAACTTCCAGGGTTAACATGGGCCAGGTGCCAGGTTCCTGGAGAGCCCTTGACAAACGATGGCTCCATCTCCTGAAGTACTCATTGATTATCCTGCTGCTGAGTTCTGGGCAGCAGCTGGTCTGTGCTCCACAGGAGAGCAGATAGGGCCTCCCAGGGGTCCTGGGTGGGAACCTGATTGGAACATGGTTGGATCCATGAGCTCCAGGCCCCTCTAGGGTCCTCAAGCCGGGAACTTTCACCTTCACCCCTTACGCTGGTGGTGGGGTGGACAGTTCAGGGCTTCTTCTAAATCTGGCTCCTTTATAATATCCCACACCATCAGAGTGGGCCATGGGAATCACACATTACTTTTTTACTCTTAGAAATCTTTTGGCCTGGCAACTTTCCCTGTGCTGAGTCAGCAAGGAAGGCAGTTTGGGTTGAGAGTAGAAGCTCACTTATCAGCCCACTATTCCTGGTGCTCTTCCAAAGATGGCTTCATGGGGTAGAGGGTGCTCTGCAGGGCCCCAATGATGGTTTTTCTGGCCCAGAGTGTCTGCGCCAGAAAGTGCAATCCATGCACCCCTTACACTGAACTGAGGAGCAAGATGACTTGTGGCAGGACCAGAGAGGCTGAGTGACTTCTGGATCTCTCCAAGTAGCCTGTCCTGGGCTCAGCTGACTAACAATCCCAGCTGCCTTGCTCCCAGTTCAGCTGCAAGTGGGTGGGCACCAGCAAAGGGCCTGTGCCCAGGCATGTAAACATGGCCTGGCACAGCTGGGCTCCACAAGACTGGTCCTGCCACAAGTCATCCACTCGTCTGGGCCCTAATCCACTATCTTGAGCCTACCAGGTCCATCACCCAGAGCCTCTCCTGCCCTCTCCCAACTGTTCAACAAAGTGGTTGTGACCTGGCAGACCATGCAGTCCACCCCACAGCTCCTTGTGTGACCCTGCCTGGCTGGACTTCAGTTCAACTCATCTGACGCCGTCTGTACAATGAGGTACAGTAGTCTCTTGCTGGCCCCTGTCATAGCAGGGACTGGGCCCTAACCATGTCTCTCCCTTGAACTGCGCTCTTAGGGGTCTTCCCATCAGCAGTAGCAGATACCACCTGACCAGCCTCCTTTTTTCTCACCCTGCTATTCTCCTCTGACCCTCAAGACCCCTCTAGCACCCTGCTGATCTCTGCAGGCAGGACCCTGCTCTCAACATTTCTCCCTTTCCTGACTTGCCTCCTCACTTCACTCCCCTCCTCTTCTCTCACCCCTTCTTGCCTAAGTCCTCCATGCTCAGAGGCATGGCTCATCTCCCCTTGGGCAGAATGCACAAAGCTGCGGCCATGGCTGGTATACACTAAGTCTGTATTTCTTTGCCGACTCCCAATATTTGGCCCTTGCTTCCCTTTTAAGTTCCCAGTCATCTCAAGATCTAGAAGAGGAGCCCCCTCAGGCCCAACCCCCTAGTAGTCATACACGGTTCTCCAGGCCTGCACACCGCACACGTGGGCCGTCTCCGGGTCTCCTTCAGCTCCTGCCTCACAGGGGAGGTCAGACTGCTGAGACTGACTCCAAAGCACATTTTTTTCCCAAGCCACACAGTCCAACTGAGTGTTACCTTCAGGATCCACCACAATGCACAGGGTGAGGGGAACCCAGCCTCACTCTGCATAATGCCACTCTAAAGGATAGAGCAGGCCTGCACTAGACTGGGTGGGGCTCCTGAGTGGGAGATGGTGTGTGAATGTGCCTGTGTGTGTTTGTGTGTGTGTGTGTGGGTGTGTGCATGTGTGTGCATAGGGATATGGTGTTTATGTACATGCACACATGTACATGGTGTATGTGTAGTGGTGGTGATGGCACTGTGTGTGCAGTGTGTGTGGTGATGTGTATGTGAGGTGAGTGGTGTGTATATGCATGTACCTGTGCATGTATGATGTGTGTGCATATGTGTGTGATGTGTGTGCATGCACGTGGTTGTGATGCGAGTGCACGTGTGTGTCCGCATGCTTTCTGGGCCTACTTTCAGAGGACTGCCTTAGATGAGGACATAATTTCTTCTTATCACTGCTTCCTGGAAACCACAGAATGGAAACTGGGAAGGTGAGTTTGAGGGCAGAAGGGAGGCATCTGCAGACACACAAGTGAAAGGCAGAGGAAGAGTTTTTTGTCTCTGTTGTGTTGCTTTGGGCAAGTTACTTAGCCTCTCTGAGCCTGTTTTCTCATCTGTAAATTGTGGTAAGCACATGGACTCAGGGGTTGTGCTAAGGGTTAAATAAGATGCCAGGTGTAAAGCATTTGGGCAATGCCCAGCCCTGGGAAGTCTGAGTCCTCAAGGAGCCCAGCCCTGAGCCCACAGTCCACCAGGAAAGGTGGCGTTAGATAAACATCTAGTCATCATCCCACCCAGGGAGGGACAACAAGGAAATGTGGTGTGAGAGTGAAAGCACTGTCAGGCTTGGCTCAGTTGCCAGGAAATTGTAAATGCAGCTTTATTAGGTAAAGCACATAAGTGATTTTCAGTATAATTAAGATGGATTGCTCTACTCCTTCAGGGTCCAATTCCAAGCCATGTTACTAAGCATTTACAAGGAGTTTTTTGCACTTGGCTTCAGTGAGCACCAAGGCCTGTTAGGGGAATGTGTGGAAGATGCAGTCCGCAGGCCAACTGCCCTGGACCAAGGCCAGTAGAGGGGCCTTTGGCAAAGCTCCAAGGCAACCTCTGCATGACTGCCATGTCCTGGGAACATTGTCCTGACCCCTTACTTCTGCAGAAGAAAACCATAGTTTATTCTCCCCCTCAGCCTCTGTGCTTCATCACCCTGTACACAACCGTCTGTTGGATTGAATTGTCATCCTACTGCCACAGTAAAAGAGCAGAACATATAAAAGAAGAAAGCAAGGTCCCAAGAAGTCACGTGTCCTGTCCAAGGTCACTCAGCTCATCAAAGACAAAACTAAAGTCAGATAAAGGGACCTAAATGTGGTCACATTCAATCTTCCTGCAAAGTCTCTTCTATAGCACCTGCCAGGCTCCTAAGCAATCGCCACTCTATGAACGATGGTGCCAAGCAGTTCACTGAGCTTCATTTCACTGAAATAATAGTAATAATGCTAGCAACTGACATTGTTGTGGTTGTCATTGTTATTTGCGGTGCTTACTACATGCTAGGCTCTTTAAATTAACATTTTAAATCATTCCCATTACAACTCTAAGAGATAGGCATTATTATTGTCGCTAGAGTATAAATGACTGGGCCACGTGGCTGGTTAGAGACTGTGCTGACTCTCTGTCTGAATCTCTCTGACCCTGGAACCTCCACAGAGCAGGGGACTCCAGGTGTCAGGAAGTTGTTCCTTGTGAAGATGTGAGTGATCTTAAATCTACCAATCAGTGAACCACGTCCCCTCAAGCCGGGGAGCTCCCTTCCTACAGCAGCTCTTCCCACTCTGTCCACTTGGGGCCTCCCACCTCACCCTGGGGCCTAACCCCACTTCCTCCAAAAACAAGCTTGTAGATCTTCCACCCTACCTGTGAAGGGCTTCATGCCTCACTGGAAAAGCCACTCTGTCCTTGCCAAGCCTCAGTTTCTCTTTCTTTAAAATGGACATAGAAGTCATAGCAATGCCTGGCACACATGGCAACCAGAAGACCAAGGGCCATGATGTCTACAAAACTTGATCCCTGTTCATTGCCAACCTTCCCCCTTATGCCAGGGTCTTCAGAGGGACTGAGGCAGGGCAGAGTATGTGGGGAATAGGGCCTCACTCAGAGGAGTTGGCTTTTTGACCCTACAAAGCACACACCTGGAGACTTGACAAATGTCAGGGGAGGAGAAAAGAGGAAGAAAATTTAAGCTGCAGATGTTCCTTTCTACCTGATGGAACTGATGGGGCCTCCTCACTGCAGGAGTAGCCTTCCAGGATAGCTGCCCTGGTGGTGCTTGCAGGCCCAAGCTCCCAGCTTTCAGAAGTCTACACAGCCCACAGGAAAGGACTTGGACAGGCCCCCACAACTCCTCCCTCTGGAGCATAGCCCCCGATCCTTTGGGGAACCTACAGAGTCTTCTTCTTGGTTCTGGCCTCTGCCTCCCCAGACCCAAGGGGCACACCAAGCCCCATGACAGTTGACCTTACCCACAGCACATGGACTAGAAACTCCGAGATGTAGCCAGCAGTCCTCACTGGGCACTGAATGCCTCCTAGGGCCTTCCTAATCTAGACGTCTCCAGCCAGGGTCACCTGTTCAGCTGAACATTCTTGGGCAAGCGTGCGGCCTGACCTTGCCTCATGGACTGATATGATTACTGTAAAAATAAAATGTGATCATGTGTATAAAATACCTGGCTCATAGCAGGTTCTGAAATGGTAACTGTGTCCCTTTGAAGCTTAAAATTCAGAGGGGTCATGCTCAGAGAAGGGCTCAAGATGAGGCTCTGATGGCCTCACTGCACAGTTCTTTACTGTGTGGCCATGTCAGGTCTCTTACCCTCTCTGAGCTCTGTTTTCTGCACATATAAAATGAGAAAAGTAACATTCCCACACATGAGCTCACCCAAGCAATGGTAATCCATTTACAGAGGACACATCCCGACGCCCTTGCTTTTCCTCTCAGTGGCCCTCTGACAGGACCACTACCTCCGTGGGAGGAACAACAAGGACAAGTCCGTGACCAATGTCATTGACTGTTCCCAAACATTTCCTCTTTGGGTTTCCTGAGGATGTGATCATTTTCTAGCCTGGAGCATTTTATAAGTTCAAAACCCTTCTAAAATACTATAAATGACTTTTGATCATAAAGATTAACAACCTGGAAAAAATAAAACTATTCACCCAGAGTGCAGATCTTACAGTCAGAGAAATCTGGGTTTTTATCTGCTATTTCATCACTTTGCCTGCAGGAGTGACTCACAGCCAGTACACTGCATGCGGGGTGTTAAAGCTTACCTCACAGGCTGGTGTGGTGATTGTCCTCACCAGTCAGCAAGCATTGTCACCTGTCCTGTGGCGGGGTTGGGAGCGGGGAGGTCCTCAGCAGAAGGGCTCTTTCCAGACACTTTGTGACATCTTTGCAAGTTGACCACAACTTTGCAAGCTGACCACAACTTCGCAACGTGATCACATCTTTTTAAGGTGACCACATTTTTGTAAGGTGACCACATCATTGGTGGGAGAGGACGTATGACTAGATCCACTCATGAGTGGAAGTGATGTCTGCTGCATGCTGACTAGAGCCTGTATGTGCCCACATAAGACCCTCTCACACTCTCTCCACTCTTTGGTATTGTGGCCCACAAAGTCCAAGAGAGAGGCTGCTCTATCTGCCCAGATCCCTGAATGGCTCTGACCAGCAGACTCCCAGTCAACCCATGTGGATAAGTAACAAAAATAACAGATCAGTATTTCCTTAGGCCATGAAAGGTGGGGTCATGTGGACTGACCTGGCCTACCTGGACTGATATAATTACTGCACAATAAAATGTGATCATGTGTATAAAGTATCTGGCTCACAGTAGGTTCTGAAATGATAGCTGTGTCCCTTTGAAGCTTGAAATTCAGAGGATAAGATACCTTCTTCCACTACAAGAGTTTAAAATACCCTGGGCAGAAAGGGCACACACTGGTACATACAAAATGCAAGTGATGGGAGCAGATGTTTTTCCCAAAAGAAGTGTGGCTAGGAAGGTGGTGAGGACTTCCCAGATACAGGTGGGAAGAGGCACGGAAAGCACACAGGACCTCACTGCCCCACTATGGAGACTTCTAGGGTTTGCAGGGACTTCACACCAGAAAACAAACCTCAAGGCTATGGGATCCCCGACTGACTGGGGATGGGGCAGATAAAGAGAGGGGGGAGGGTTGATCAGGAAGCACAGGAGTGAGAAGCAAGACCTAGCAGGCATCTGGCAGCACAGCACAGTGCCCAGCAAGGGAAACAGACCCCAGGCAAGCCCCTTGTATGCCCTCCAACTGGTTTCAGAGCCAGTGATGCAGACCTAACCACACAGAGGGTCCTACTAGCAGCCACTTGAGGCTAGACCCTGTGCTCCAAGGTCCATTTCCACTACTGTCCACTCTTTCTCAGCAAAGTAAAAAGTCCTAAGGGAATTTTACATTCTTCCAGGCCTGGTGGAAGCCTCTTCATCTCATCACCTCTGTGGAGCTCCTAGCATGGCCTTTGGCAAATACAGGTACGTAATGAATGACATTTCATAGACATGTGGGAAAGGCTGCACATGGCATGTGACACAGGAGGAGGCTGGGAAGGCTCACCCAGCAGCCAGGAGATTGTGCTTCTCCTCCGTCTCAAGGCCTCTTCTTAGTCACCAGAGAAGCCTCCATCAGCACCCCACCCACAGCAGCCTCACCATTTACATCCGTCAGCCCTAAATAGATCGCCATTTGCTCTGGCCCCAGAGGAATTGATGTCCACATCCTGCTGACATGTGCTTAAATGACTGTTTCCCAAATGCAAATACAAATAGAAGTCAGTTATTGATCTCTACTGGTCTAAGCCCCTAATGAGTATAAATGTGTGTGTGTGTGTGTGTGTGTGTGTGTGTGTGTGTCTGTTTCCCAGGGTGCCATCAGGAGGAATCCCAAGAGCACTACTGTCTGATACCTATATTTCCTGGTGATGCTAAGAGGCTTCTTTGAGGAGCCATCCCCTAGTCCCCTGGCACCTGGGTCCCCAGCAGGAGGATTCTCATTGATTGTGCATGTTTGAAGTTATCTTTCATTTGAGCACCATGCTGAACACACTGTACACACTTCATAATGTTTAGCAATCATTATTTAGCGACTGGGCTCAGTGCAGTCAAGTCCTTCCAAACAGAAGGAAAAAGACTTAAGAGGCATTGAGTGTCTACATTATGTGAAGCACTTGACACATTTTCACAAAACCCCCAGGAAACGGCACTGTAATTATCCCCCATGTTGAAAATGAGAAACCTGAAATTCAGACATGAAAAAACTGGTCTGAGATGATCATATAGCAAAGAAATGTCAGAGCAAGATTTCAAACCCAGATCCAATTCAGCAAAGACTGCATGCACATTTATTGCCCACCTCCTCACTTCCACAGGAAGTGTCAGAGTGCATGCCGTCTGCCTAATTGCCCCATCTCCCTTGCTTATTGGATGCTAGTGTTGGATGGCAGTGGACATGGTATCCATTCACCTTGGGGCCTAAAACTATGACCCTCAGTGTGGTTGATGGGGTTTGAATAATCAGAGTCCACGCAGTGACCCAAAACTTCTCCACGTTCAAGTCCCTAGGAGTGAGGAGTCACAGGGAGAAGCAGGCTGCCACCTTTTTGGCTTCCTGCCCTGACAGAGCCCTCTAATTCCACTCTGCAAAACCCTCAATTACATGCACCATTGAGCCATAGAGCTGAGTCCTTCCCCTGTTGATGAACAAGTCTGCGCATTGTGATCTCTATACAGACCTGTGCCCCTGCTCTATCTCTTATTACGTACAAGGACACAGGCCAGGGGGTGGCTTTCCTCTGTTCCAGGACCCTCAACTGGGAACACTTGAGTGTCCAGAGCCAGTCACGTGGAGGCTTTTTGACTCAATGTTGGTTCCTGGGCTGAGATAACTCAAAGGGTGGATTCGAGTAGGACTTCCCACCAGGCTTGTGGCTGAGTGAGAGGAGCCGTTTTCCCTTCTTCTCAGGGCAGTGATTGGGATCCAGGGTCTCATAAAGGCTATCAGCAGAGTCCTGGGTTCCCAACAGGAAGCCAGAAGCCTTTATCCAAAATGGAAAATAAGACGCTAAGAAGATGGTGTGTGGGGAATGGCAGTGTATGGCTCACCTCCGCAGAGAGGGGCAGACACCCCAAGTCAGCAGCGTAAACTTCTCAGTTACCTGTGGGACATGCCCTGAGGACTTCCCAAACTACTGATGGCAGAGAAGAGAGAGAGCTGAGACCATGCCAAAAAAAGATGACCTGAGGAAATGTTATTGTGATTGTGACCCTATGTTTACAAGCAGGCTGGTAAGGCCTGGGGGAAATGCAGCTTATACTGGGTTTTAATGACATTTTAAATCAACAACAACTAGTTACCTAATGAAAAACATAAACACAGCCACCACAGAAATCAAAGGATGTGGAAATTACTGTGGGATGGAGAAATGTGAAAGGGCTTTATATTATAGATGCAGGAGCTGAGCTCAGTGACCATAAAATGGAAAAAAAAATATATAACAGCTATATAGGGAATGTAAGTAGTAGAGTGGTGAACACTGTTCTGGGAGGCACAGGTCTGAACTTGAACCTTCATTGGGTCCCACTCTGAGCCTCAGTTTACTCCTCCTGGGAAGAACACATGGACTACACTGAGTCCTGTTGAGGCCTTGTTCATCTCTAGCCCTACATGGTTCTGTAGGAGCAGCAAGGAGGTGGCCAGGAGCTCCTTGTTTTCAGACCCTCTAGCCATGTCCCTGATTGTGGAAACAATGTTTCTGCCCAGCAATATGGGTAAATAGTAGAATGTCCTATAGGTGCTTGACCTTGCCTCCTTGAATACCAAGGGACCATGGTTTCAACCTTTCCCAGAAGAAACTTGTAACTTTAAATTCCCTTTAACTCCAGTCAAAATTCTTTTGGTGGTCATTAAAATTACATAAGTGGCTCTATGCAACTTTAATGTTCTCTGCCAACAAATTCTGTAGGATAAATTCCCCCAGGTGTCCCCATTGATCATTCTAAGTAGATACAACAAAGCATTTTCAAGACAAGAGTTTTAACCAGAAAGAAAATGAAATGAATATTTCATTTATGATGGGTCATCTGGTACAAAATATTTTTTCTGATTTTTTTCATTAAAAATACAAAACAACTAATCTAACTTCTTGTAAAGGCTTTGACCAAACAGATCCAACCTCTTGGACTTATCAAATATTCTTTCCACTGTGCAACAACAAGATAGAATTCACAGGTCAGTAACCTCTAAGACAGTTTTGCCAACTGAGTGAGTTAATTTGGTCCTGCACTTTAAGAAGACAGATGCCCTTGTAATGTTTTACTTGTTCCTGGATCTCTCACTGCTATTATCCTAATATCCCCACGACTCGGCACCTGTGAATCCAAAGTCATGCCTGCAACGTGAGAACCTCTTAGAAGCTCCCAAAGTACACCAAAAGCAGTACAGAGCCTGGATCCAAGTGAATTCAAGCCAAAATATTAATGAGTAATGACTTTATGTGCTGTTGTTGTATAATAAAGGATCTGGCTGGCTTCATCTATGGTACCTAGGAGGTAATTTCCAAATCTTTGGAATTTCTGAGGGGTAGAAGAGACTTTGCTACTAATGGTGGACTTATTGCTTGCTTTATGCTAAGGAACTGACTCAGGTTTGAGTACTGTCCAGACCAGAAAGAATAATCAGGTGATTAGAAGGTTGGAACTTTGAACAAAGTAATATCAACCTAACCTACAGGGAAGGAGGGAAGATGGAGATTGAGTTCAATCACATAGCCAGTGATTCAATCAATCATGCCTATGTACTAATACACATCAACATACCAGGAGGGTGAAGCATCCTGAAGGCCCAGAAGCTTCATGTTTGAGTCCCTCCCAGACTTTTTCCTATGTGTGCCTCTTTATTTGGTGGCTCATGATTTGTATTCTTTATAGTAAAACTGTAATCTTAAGTATCATACTTTCCTGAGTTTTGTGAGTCTTTCTGATAAATTACCAATACTGATGAGATAGTGAGAACCCACATATTTGTAGTCAGTTGGTCAGAAGTGAAGGGATCCCAGAGTTTTGGCTGTGGTCTAAAGTGGGGGCAGTATCTGAAGTGAAGGACTGGCCCTTAACCTGTGGTGTATACCTTGACTGCTAGTAGTCATGTCAGCACTGCACTCCAACTAACTTGTTTTCATACTCAGGGGCCGTGGGCAGGCACAATGTCCTAACCCAAACACGTGTCTAATTATGTTGGTAGGTAATACCATTAACAGTCCAAAATGCAGATGTTTGGGGTTTAGGAGTGAGATACGAAGAATTCTGAGGTGCTAAGAGCCCTGTCCCTTGGTGTCCAAGCTCAGTACAATCCTCTCCCTGTGAGCTTGAGGCTACACTGTGAGTAGGAGGGATTTCTCTTCTGTGACTAGGTTATGCTATATAGTATCACAATTTCAGCCTGGTAGGACCCTGAGTAGAAAACCCAACTAAATCAAGCCCAAACGTCAAACCTATAGACACCATGAGATGATGAATGGGTATTGCTTCAAGCCACTGAGTTTGTGGTAACTTGTTATGCAGCAATAGAAAACTAACATGTGGGGAAGTCTGTACTAGTAGGAGAAATTCCCCCCATGTGTCCCCATTGATCATTGTAAGTAGCTGAGGAAGCAAGAGGACACAAAAACAAAGTTTGCCAACATCAAAGGCACTCCAGTTGCAAATTCCATCCTTCCAAAGGTAAACAGGGATGGTTTGAGAGGAGAGCGATCAGAATGTGGGAGAGGAAAGCAATCGGAATTTTTCACGATCCAGATTCTAAGATGGGAGCCTAGAGAAACTCTTGGGCTAGAGAGAAGCTGTTTGACTTCAAAATAAGAAGCTTAACATCTTCAAGCACTGGATGAGCTGCCCTGTGTCAAGATATTAGACATGTCCAAATGACTAGAAGCACAAGAAAATGGATGTGATCTCAACATAAGGATGAAAGTTCTAACACCCTAAGATGCCTAGGAGGCTTTATTACTGCAACTCCTAATTCGTTCCAAGTATATAACATACAGTTGAATTCAATTAAAAACAGAAGAAATCAGGACAAACAAGTGGAAATTAGAAAATGAATAGGTGAAGAACTGTCAACCATAGGCAGTGGGTTGGATTAAAAGCTCTCCCAGACCAGTCTCTGTGACTTTACTTTTAAATGTCACTTCAAAGACTCAGTACTACTTTAGCCAATTGATGCTAAAGACATGGGGGTGAATTACAATGGTACTGGGTCACAGAGACAGTGACATTTGAATCCTATCCTCCTCTCAAGTTTCCCAAAGGAAAAGTATAAACTGAGGGAAAGGAAGGCTCTAGCAGATAAGGTTTTAGCCCCAAACCTCAGGGTAGAATTCTACCAAGTATAACTTCACCCCATAGAACACTTTACGTAACCAGGGGATTCCTGGTGGCCTCATGACAAAGCACACTAAGGTCCTACTCTGCTCATCTTACCCCCAAAACAAAAGCCCATGCTCACAGACAGGAACCTCATGCCCACAGAGAGCTGCCCCAGGCCACTTACTGCAGACCTTTCCCCACCCAACGAGAGCCTAAAGGTTGGACTGTTTGTCCTCCAGGGGTTTCACTTGACTGTCAGCTAGCAGTTCTCTTCACCTGTCTGCATAATTAGATTCTTCATGTCCTGACTTTCATGTCATCATCGTTCATATTTCATTTACTCATCTGGTAGGAGCACATCCTCTAAAAGCTTTCCGACAACAGGCAGAGAGGTCAGCTTTAAACCTGGCCTACCTGAAATAGCATTGTCTCACTTCCTCTTTGACTGATGCTTCACCGAGTAGAGAATTCTAAGCTGGAAATATTTTTCTCAGAATGTGAAAGCATTGCTTCTTTTTCTACTACTTTCTCAGATTGCTCTTCAGAAGCCTAAAGACACGCTGATTACTGGTCCATTGTACACAGTCTGCTTTTCCTCTGTGCTTCGGTGTGATAGTTCTTATTCCTAGAACTGAATGCCTTCTCAGTGGGCCTTGCGATTGGAAATTCATGTTTTCAGTTCTAAAATCTTTCTTACATCACTTCTATCAGTTCCCTGGTCTCTGCTCCCCACAACCCCACGGAGGCCGAGTGGGGCAACCTCAGAAGTGATGGCAAACATAGCAAGCAGGAGGCTTTCAAGCTTGCGCACTGAGCCCTACTCAGGGCATCATGGGAGGGAGCACCCACTTTCTCAGCCTTGGTTGCAGGGAATCACGACTTTCCCTTTCAGAAGCATTGCCTGAACAGGAGCACAAACAAGGGGTGAATTCCCTGACCCCAGAACTGTCCCAAGCCAATGGGAAGCAACAGCTCTGCAGTACTCAGAATCACCTCTCATCTCAGAGCCCGTCCGACTGGTGCAGCCTGAATTTAACCAGTTCAACTGCTATTCCTCCTGGCAACCTCGGTGCCTGTCGTCCACATCCCTCTCCCCTTAGGGTAGGGTTCCTCCCACCCAAATTCTTTTATAAGCGATTCCTTCCCCTCTATTTTCTCAGGACTTTTTCTGAAACTTGGATTAGCTGGACATTGGGCCTCCTAATTATCTAATTTTATCTCTTTCTTGTTTCTCTCTCTCTCTCTCTCTCTCTCTCTCTCTCTCTCTCTCTCTGTGTGTGTGTGTGTGTGTGTGTGTGTGTGTGTGTGTGTGTAATACTTCTCTGAGAGATTTCTAAAACTTTGTCTCCCAACACTTTCATGGCATATTGAAATTCCTGATATTATGTTATTAATCTTCAAAAACTCTTTCTTATTTTCTGGTTTCTTTTCTTCTTTCTTTCTCTTCTTGTCTGAGAAAAGCAGTGCTTGGTCTGCTGTAGTAGAGTTCTAAGTAGTCTTCTGCTTCCCACCACATATCCTTGTATCCTTCATTTTTCTTGTGGTTTCTTGTTTGCTCTTGCTTTAAATTTTTGCTATTGTTTTTGCCTCTTCTTCACATTAGATATATTCCTCAAATGTGTGATAGCTTTTGGCTCCCCGTAACCTGGCCCACAACACTCAGGTTGGAAGCATGGCGTAGAAGGGCAAAGCTTGGCAGATACAGAGTGAAAAGGATCCCATTGACTTTGTCTTCACTGAAGAGCAGGGAGTTTGCTTTTCTTCAGTGCACATTGCACATAAGAACTGCTGCCCCAAATAGGGCCTCTCACTGTTTCTTCATGTACTGGCTGAAACTCTGTCTACGCTATTTCCACTGGGGGGGTGGGGGTAGCTGTCCAAGCCTCTCTAGCTTGGTCAAGCACAAGACAGCTGCCAGTTTATATGCACCATATGCAAAAGATGCATGTTCCATAAGCTTCCCCATGGCTCACTACTTCTATATGGAAAAGTGATTCAGGTTCTTCAGGTTCTTTACATGCCTAACCCTTTGTCAGTCCTGCTCTCTCCTGCCCTCTCCAATTTCAAACTGTTGAACTATTTCATAGATGGTAAGTGCCAGGAGAGTTGAGTACCAGCTGCAAAGCAGCACAACCATATTTCTGATCCTCCCAAACCAGTGAGTATCTTCAGAGAAGGAGGTTGTCTGACACAAAAGCCTGACTTCTTGCCATAGCTGGACTTCACCTTAACCTGCGCAATTTACTTTTGTTCTGCAAAGAGAATGTGGTTCCCAGGGGGACAAGGCAGCAGCATTCCGTGTAGAACTGCCAAGCAGGGTGGTCAGGGCACAGAGAGAAAAGCCCAGAAGATGCTGCTTCTCCTGCTCAGCTCTCTCCTCCTGCCACTGACGCCAACAGGAAGAATTGCCTCCACTGCTGGCCGCAGCTGCCTGCGCTGATTGACTATGACCTGCAGATTCTTTGGGGTGCCCCAGGGCCACCCTCAGAGCTCTCCCGAAGCCTCCACTCCCTATTCCTAGAGGCTCATATCTTCCGGGAACCCTGGTATCTTGGTAAGACACAGCCTGGAGACCAGGGAGAAGGCTGGCCCCTTTACCCAGCCTGAGACCTTACTCCTCTGACTTGCCTTCCTCTCATATCCCATTCTCAGATCAGGACCACCTGGAGGAGGAAGCAGCCAAATTATTCAGTCGCATAGATCAAGCCATTAAGACATTTCGAGATAGTGAGAAAGCCAAGGGTCTCAGGGCCCCCAGGTTTGTGTTAACAAAGCCTGGTCCTCCCAAGCATTCCCAGAGGACCCACTTGGTCTGGGGCGTGGAGGTACTGTGAGGAATGGGGCAGTCACAGCATCTATCTGTGTGCTGCTTATGGAGTTCATGCTTGAAAAAGCTGGTTTGGATTCCCAACCTTGAGAAAGCTACATAATCGATTGGATCTATGAGAGACAGGTGACCAAAGCACTCTTTCCCTCCTACCCCACCTAGATAAACCGTTACTTCTGGAAGTGGTTCGTGTCCAGAAGTGGCTGTTTTTCGAGAGACTGAACAAGATATCTGAGGAGCTGAAGGATAAGGGTGAGAGGTGGGGGCTGCCCCTGCCCACACTCAGCCATTCACACCCAAGACCCAAGGAGGAGAGCTGAGTCCAGTCAGCGACCCTCCCAAACCCCTCCCCTGGAGACCCCATCCCTGCCCATGTACTGGGTGCCTGTCCACACCTTCTCCCAGCTTCATTTTCTGCTCACACTCCAACCCCTCCTGGCTCTGTCTGCCTCCCCAGCACCTCAGTTTCTCTACCATCTCATCCTTCCGGTCAGCCTGCAACAACTCTTGTGATGAGTATCCTTGGGAACCAGGCCTGGGTGAGAAGTGAGGGGCACCTGGCCCACTCTAAGGCTCTTGCTCATCCCCCTCACAGATCTACACTCCACACTGGAAGTCATCAACTGTGCCAACTGCAGAGCTCATGTTCTCACCTGCAAAGAGCCAACTCTATGCCCAGGTAAGCGGCCAGAGGCCCCTCTGGCCTCCAGTCTTCCCCCTCCACCCCCGCCCCCCGGCCTGTTGTGGTCTCTGCCTGGATTGTCTTCCTCTTCTGTCCAGCCCTGAGCTACTCCTGCTCTCCATTGTCACTGGTGAGGGCAGCATCCCCCGAGATTTCTCAATTCCGCATGTCCAGCTTCAAAGCCATAGAGCCACCTGCCTCTAGAACATTTCCTTGAATCCTCAAAGTCAGCATGTTGGAGACACACCAAAACCTGTCTCCACGCCCCTCCCAAATCTGTTCTTCCCTGAGGGCCCCTCTTAGCAAATGGCCCCACTCAAGACCTCAATCTCCTAAACCAGAAGTCATTCTCCCCTTTACTGAGCACATGTAACCCTCAAATCTTGTGATAAAATTCTTGAATGCATTCCTGTATTTTCACTCCAACACCCACCTCCTTCAAGCGTCCTCATCTCACTCACATTACGGCAATGTCTCTCTGTCCTCCCTCCCGCCCCTACCTACATCTTACTCAGGAACCAAAGAACTTTTTCTCAAGAAAATCTGCCTATGACACTCCCTGCTAATAACCTTCAGTGGCTCCCAATAGCCCCCAGACAAAGTCCACCCTCCTCAGGAGACCTGGTGTGAACAACTCCTGCTCACCTCCCAACCCCTTCCCTCCCAGCCACACTGGACAGCTTCATGCTTCTGTCCTTGAACGTCCTGTGTCCTTTGCAGCTTGAACACAGTTTTGCATCTTGACTCTCTGAACTGAATTCCTACTTGCATTTCCAAGTCCAGCCAGTAGTCCTGTTTTCTCAGAAGTTTTCTCGGATTAGCTCCCAGGCCCCAAGGCTCATCAGCCCTCCTCACGATGACCCCTCCCCTTCCCTGTTCTGCCCTGCTTCACTTTGACACCACACCGTAATTGTTTGCTTGTCTCCTTCTCAGAGAGCAGGGCCCCTGTCTCATTCATCTTGGTGTATGCTGGGCACACAGTAGGTGCTCAGTAGGTGTTTGCAAACAAGCAACTGAGTGAGTGGCTAAAATAAGGATAGAGTGTGGCCTTCTCTCTGAGCTAAGATGGCCCTGAGTGCTCCACAAACATCTGGCTCCCCATTTTCCACCCCCAGCTGAGACCCAGACAACTGTCTTGTGGGCCATGGGCCTCAGCATTGCTCTGCCCCTGGCAGTCATAGCTGGAGGTGGGTGAGTGACTTCTCCAAGCCCAAGCATCCCCAAGGGAAACACACCTACTCCTCGGCTGACTCATCACCCTGTTTCCTGATCCAGATGTTACATTTTCTGGCACAAGAAGAAGGAAAAGGAGGAGGCAGAAGACATACTGAGGAGAAAACTTTTGCCTGACTCTAGGGACAACATGGATGGATCTTGAGGGCAATTTGCTAAGTAAAATAAACTTTGCTTTCTGCAATATCATGGCACTGAGGAGAGAGAACATGGAGTTCTAGCTTACCAAGATGAAATGTAAGGGGTCCAAATCCCTGAAAGTAAAGAGGTGCAGAAAACTCAGATTAAACCACAGCATGTGTTTGCTCCCCGAGCCTTCAAGATGCCTGCCTATTGTTATCAGAGCCTGAGGTTCCCAGGTGGGGGGTGCCGGGCCTGCCCTGCGGGTAGCAAGGCTGGAGGCTCCCACTCTACCTCCCAGAGTCTGGCATCCAGAGCAGAGGGAGATCAGGGCCCAGACTTAGAAGGGCCACCCATTAGCCCCCCGACCCCAACCCCAATGTCATCAGATACACGTGGGGCCAGGGGCCCAGGACACAGAGGCAGTAAAGTTCCAGGTCTCCTACCCAATCCACAAAGTGCCCCCAACCCATAATTTTCATTGTCCCTCTACAGACCCACTCTCCACCCTTTGCCACCTGCTCCCTGAGCAGTACAGACTATCAAGATGCCCCCCTTGCCCTTGAGTCCTGGCTGGGATCAGCCAGCAGGACGTGAGAGGGTTGGAGGTGAGGGCCTGCGGGAGGGCAGGGGAGAAACCCTGCTTCTTCTCTCTCAGCAGGAACCAGGGACTCCATTTGTCTCCCATGACAGAACAGAGGTCCCAGCACTGCCAGGCAGCTCTCCCGCTTCTAGGTTCCAGTAACTCTTCCTCCCCTGCCCCCCCTCCCAACCTGGGGTGGTAACAGCTCTGAATCTCTGAGGAGACAGCATTCTCTCGTGGTTTTCCTACACCCATTCCTTATAAATTCCTTCATTAAAACACCCTCCTAGTATTCTGACTGACTGCACCATCTGCTTCCTGCTGGGGCCTGAGCAGATGCTTCCAGCACTGCGATTGTCCCCATGTGGTCCTATAGGGCTCATCCCCGTCCCCCTGCCTGCCCTTCCATGAACAGCCCCCTCCTACTCTCCTGGTCCCAGCAGCGATAGCTCCACAGACTCACACCAGCCTTACTAATCCCAACAGCAGAGATGAGGGCGGGGTGGCCTGTATTTCTCCAGGGGTCTTCATATCCGTCTGGGTGTTGCGTTGAGGCAGTGAGAGGCCAGTTGAAGGCCCAGCAAAAGGAGAGACTAGCATGAGAACACCAGAAAACAATGAGAACACCAGAAAACAGCAATCTTTGCCCATGTCCTGGCCAAGCTATCTACCCTGGGGACACCCAGGCCTCCAGTGGATCACCGGTGCTGCCAGCAGTGAGGTTTCCCTGGCTCTGCCAAGGGGGAGGACTTTGCCTTCTTCTGTTTCATCCCCCTCCACTTCTCTTTTTTTGTTATCCCCCAATGCCACCAGGTTAAACAGAAACCCTGTGTCCCCAAGGCCCAACTCTGCCTCTTCCCCTCAGCCCTGTGCCCCTCCACATTGATGTTCCGGGCCCCTCAGCCTTGGCTCAGGCTCTGCCCTGAGACTAAATGGGACCTCTCTAGCAACCCTGAGGCTACCACCAGGTTGAGGGCCCTGCTCAGCAGGTGAGCAACTGGGGGCTGAAAGAAAGCAGATCTGAGGCCAGAGCTGCAGGCTGGTGGCCCAAACCTGGCTCAAATCGTGGCTCTGATGCTGAGTTCTGGGTCCCTCTCTGCATCTCAATTTCCCCATCTGAACACAGACAGGGAGATGCTATAATTTCACCAAGTCAGCGTGTTCTGACCCTGGAGCTCAATGGGTTTGTATTTACCGTCCCATCTTTGCTTGTGCTGTGGGTCCAAATTCCCAGCCCTCATTCCCTTCCCCTCCAGCAGTCTGCTGTCCCTGCTGGGGCCCACAGGCCAGACTCTAAAACGAGACTTCCAGCCCCTTTAGGTGTGCTGGGGCTCTGCTCGCAGAGCTGGACGCAGGCTGACTTCAGCAGCACCACCCAACTGTAAAGGTCGCTCATGCCTTGGGCAGGGGAAGAGGGACTGCAGGAGACTGAAGCAAGATGTAAACAGGCCCTGATGCCTGGGCAGGAAGTGCCAGCAAGGGCAGTTGTAGGTCCCAGACAGGGGTATCTCCAGCTCACCCAACCAGGGATCCAAAAAGGCCTCCCTGAGGTGGTGTCTTCCACTGGGAGAGGCTGGGACGTAGGAAGGGAGGGAGAAGCATTTTCACTGCGGGTTCAGGGTTGCAGAAGAGTGGAGATACAAGAGACATTGCTAGGTTTGGGTAACTCCAAGAACTGTGGCAAGGTTGAGGGAGAGGCCCAGGTGAGAGGGTGGTGAGAGGTGAGGTCCACAAAGCCTCCCAAGCCTGCACAGGCCCAAAGGAAGCAGGACAGAAGAAGCCTGGGACAGCAGGTGGGCAAGAGGCCTAGGGGAGGGCCAGTAGAAGGTTTGGCCAGTGGAAGGCTTGAGACTCAGAGAGGAAGACAGAGATACAGAGTGGGGAAGAGTGGGTGTGCTGGGACGGACATGGCTCCATGTACTGGGAGCTGAGGTGCCCCTTCCACCTAGCAACGAAGCCCTTCCCTATCTCACAAAGCTGGGGAGTAGTCCATAGATGTAAGGTGTTTGGGGAAAGCATAAAATACTCCAAGGACATAGCTGTAGCCACAGGGTGAAAGCATGCTCACAACCACTCCACGTGCCCGGGCCAGAGCCCCCAGGCAATGGTCAGTCATGGACCTTCAGAAGACAGTAGTTCTCTCTGTGTCTGTGAAAGCTGGTTGCCAGCCAGAACGTAGGAAAAGTCAGGCTTTTGTGGCAATGATGTTGTTTTCCTATTTGTACTTAAATTGGGACTCAGACCATTGCCTCAAAAGTCTCCAGCACCACTGTTTTGTGATGCGTGCAGTAACATTTATATGAAATACGAATTTGTGCGTTTGTCTCTGTGTGCATCTTTTATCAACAAATGTTTTTATTATTTGTGGGCATATTTTGTGAAAAGTAGATATTGAGTTCTGCTACAGTAGAAAGATTTAAAAATTTTGAGTCAGGTAAACCTTGGTCAAAATAAAGGCTCTGGGTAACTGCTGTTTCTGGCTATGACAGAGAGGCTTATATCAGACCAAGACTCCCACCAAGCACAACTAAAAATAAAATAAATCAAAAGAGCAGAACAAAATACAAAGTCTGTTCAAGGCTCAGCTGACCAGAGATCTCATTTTAACAGGACAGAAAACAATGGTACTGTCCCATTTCAAATGGTACATATAGTCATCACAGTCTCACTGGGCTAAATTCAAGGTGTCAATAGGCTGACCGTATGTATCATTTGAAATGGGACAGTACCATTGTTTTCTGTCCTGTCTAAAATGGGATGTCTGGTCAGCCTATTTAAGGCACCAGAAGAAGTAAGTCCTACATGTTCAAGGTCCCCAGGGGAAGGTGATCTCCCTCTGGTGAGCTGGTATTTCCAGCACACTTCCTCTTTGCCTGAGAGAACTCCAGTAGCACAGGTCGATGGGCTTGGGGGCTGGGCTGAGAATGACCTCTAAATTTGGAGAAGCAAACAGAGCTTTCTGCAATGTCATGGCACTGAGACAGAACGTGGTGTTCTAGCTTGCCAGGACAGAATGTAAGGGGTCAAAATCCCTGAAAGTAGGGAGGTGCAGAGAAGTCAGATAAACCACAGCATCTGTTTCCTCTCCCATCCTTCAAGATGCCTGCCTGGTGTTAACAGCACAGGGCTTCAAAGAAATCAAGCAAAGAATCTGAAATGCAATTTATCAGAGATTTGTACACTAGGGAAATAAAAATTGGAGTTCTTGACCTACGTGGGAAGACATGCTTTGATAAATATTCCAGATTATTGACTGGACAGGCAATACCCTAAAAGAGGGGGTGCACCACAGGCAGACCAATCCTTACAAAGTTAGGAGCTCAGCTTCAAGTCACTGAAGCTTCTGACAAAATTAAAAAGACCTATTCTTATTCCATATTACTGCGGGAGGATAGAGTAAATATTTTCTGGAAGAAAATTATGTCACCTAGAGCCACTGCCATGTTTTGAATACCAAGTATTCAAAAAATATTAACAACCACACAAAAACACAGACACACACAAAAAAACAGGATCAGGAATAAAATAAGCAATAAAAACAAGCTTACAAGTTATCAGATGTCAGATTTATCTGATATAAATTTTAAAATAAGTGTGATTAATGCATTCAAAAATATTTTTCCAGCTTTATTGAGATAAAATTGACTTAGAACACTGTGTTCGTTTAAGGGGTGTAATGTGTTAGTTTGATGTATATTGCAAAATGATTACCACCATAGTGTAATCATTTATAGATGTCATAAATTACCCTTTGTGTGTGTGTGTGTGTGTGTGTGTGTGTGGTGACAACATTTAAGATCTACTTTCTTAGAAACTTTCAAGTACGTAATATACAGAGGGTACCCAAAACATGTATACACATTTTAAGAAAGGCAACATCTGTATTAAAATTGTAATACTAGATCTATATCAATAACAAAAGATGAATACAAGTCATGTTTGACTTCTGCAATGACAAGAGGTGCTCAAAAGATTACCATCAGTATTTATGTAATACATAGATAGCATCGCTTTACATGTGCATACATTTTTTATCACCCCTAGTATTATTGACTCTTTATATAGTCACCACGCTGTACATTAGATCTTGAGAACGTATGCATTATATAACTAGAAGTCTGTATACTTTGACTGGTACCTCCCCATTCCCTGACCCTCTATCCTCTGGCAACCAGCATTTTACTCTGTTTCTGTGAGTTAGGCTTCCCTAGATTTCACATATAAGTGATTTCACATATTGTTTGTCTTTCTGTCTGATTCATTTTACTTACCAAATTTCCCTCAAGATTCATCCATGTTGTCACAAATGGCAAGATTTTATTATTTTTATGATTGAATAATATTCCATTGTATCTATGTGCCACATTCTCTTTATCATTCATTCATCAGTGGACACTTAGGTTATCATACCTTGATGATTGTACATAATGCTGCAATGAACATAGAAGTGCATATATCTTTCCTCATCAGTGTTTTTATTTACTTTGGATAAATGCCAAAGAATGGAATTGCTGAATCACATGCTAGTTCCATTTTTAATTTTTTGAAAAACTTCCAAACAGTTTTTCTATAATGGCTACATTAAATTGCATTCCCACCAACAGTGCACAAGGGTTTCCTTTTCTCCACATCCTCATCACTATATGTTATTTCTTGTCTTTTTGATAATAGCCATCCTGACAGTTGTGATATGATACCTCATTAAGCACTTTTTGCAAGGCAGTCCTCATGGTGATGACCTCCCTCAGTTTTTGTATATTAGCAAAAGTCTTTATCTTGCCTTCATTTCTGCAAGACAAATTTGCTGGGTAAAATATTCTTGGTTGACTTTTTTTTCCAGCACTTTGAATATATTATCTCTCTGCCCTGGCCTTCGAGGTTTTTGCTGAAAAATCTGCTGATTGCCTTTGGAAATTTACCTACATGAGAATTATTTTTCTTGCTGCTTCTAAAATTCTCTTTATTTTTTATTTTTGACAGTTTTGTCATAGTGTGTTTTGGAGACAGGCATTTGGATTGATATTGGGGTGACTCGTGAACTTAAAAAATCTAAATCACTCCCCATGTTTGGAAAGTTCTTGATCATTATTTTTTTGAAACAGCTTTTCCTTTCTCTCTCTCTTCTCCTTCATGACTCTATAATATGTATGTTGTTTCTGTTAAAGGTACCCCTTAAGTCCTGTTGGTCATCTTGATTCCTTTACAGTTATTTTTTTCCCTTTTTGCTCCTCTGGTTGGATAATTTCAATTGATCTGTCTTTAAGTTCACCAACTCTTTCCTCTGGTCAAGTCTGCTGTTGAAGCTCTCTCTTGAATTCTTCAGGTAAATCATTTTATTCTTCAGCTTCAAATTTAGTGGGATTTTTTTTTAATGTGTTCTATCTCTTCGTTGAATTTCTCATTTGTTTCTTATGTTGTTTCTCCGATTTCACTAAATTATTTATCTGTATCTTATTGTAGATCTCTGATTATCTTCAGAACAATTATTTTGAATTCTGTAAAGTAATTCATGAATCTCTATTTCTTGAGGTTATTAAAAGTTTACTTGTTTCTTTGGTGGTGTCATGTTTTCCCGATTTTTAATGATCCCTATAGCCTTGTGTAGGTATCTGCTCATTTAAAGAGGCCGTCATCTCTTCTGGATTTATAGACTGACTTTGGTAAGAAGAGATCTTCACCAGTGGCAGCAAGTTGGAGTATGCTGTGATCCAAGTCTAATGGTGCAGGGTGCCAAATTCAAGGGTATATGGTGAAACCATGTGCAGAGGGCACAGTGACTCATCACTTCAGGATATTAAGGTCCATAGCATTTACAACTGTGTAATTTTTGGTGAACACAGCAAGGGTTCTGTAGAGGCTTTAAGGGCTCTCGGGATCCTCAGCAGCACCTCCACATCCAGCACCTTCACATACAGATGATGCTCCCATTCAAAAATATTTAAGAGGCCTTTTCAACAAAGGTGCTCAGCAATTGGTCATTCATAGGCAAATACAAGCCTGGACTTAAGTCTCACACATTAAGAAAAAGCTCAAAATGGATCATGAGGTTAAAGGTAAAACTATAAATTTTTGCATATAAAACATAGAAGAAAATCTTCAGGATCTAGGACCAGACAAAGAATTTTTAGATAACACTGAAGCACAATTTATGGAAGAAAAAACTGATAAATTTAACTTCATCAAAATGCAAATTTTTGCCTTGTGAAAGAATCTGTCAAAAGGACAAAAAGACAGGCTACACACTGGGAGTAAAGACGTACAAAACATATATCTGACAAAGGACTGGTATCTAGAATAAATAAAGAATTCTCTAAACTCAGCAGTAAAAGCCAGACAACCCAATTAAAAAATGTCCAAAAGACATAAAGAGACATTTTACAGATGATTTATGAGTGCAAAATAAGCCCATAAAAATATGCTTAACATCATTAGGCATTAGGAACATGCCAATGAGAAACCAGCACACACCTATCAGAGTGTACACTGAAACTCTGACACTGACAACATCAGGTGCTTGTGGGAACATGGAGCAAGTGGCTTTCATACAATGCTGAGGGAAGGTAAACCAGTATAGCCACTCCATGTGAGGGGTGAGGGGACAAGGTGTGTGCTCACAGACCCCCAGAATCCGTAAGATTCAGAGCCAGGGCTCCAGTGCCACCTTCATCTTGGCCACTGGAAAGAGGCTACTAATGGTTCTGTTGATGAGTAGGGGACCCTTGCTACACAGCCCTTTTTCAGATTCTGGTGGTGGTCTTATGTGATTCTGAGCCTGACTAGTCAGTGTGGAGCAGCACGGACAAGAGCCCTAAGTTCCCAGCAGGGCTTGCTTCCACCCTCCCCTCCCAGTCACCATCATCACCCCCAACCACAGCTCTGCTATTTACATTCTACAGTGTTAACTGATGGAAACTTTGAGTAAGATCCTATCTCTTTGCTGAAAGAGACATGTAAACAGAAAAAGAGGTATATCTACACATATGTTTTCATTTAAGCTTCTGTATTTTTCTCTGCCTTAGAAAATTCAGAAGACTTTCATTTTTGTTTGTAGTTTGGGGATGAGAAATAGCACTATGTTTACCAAAATGCCTCAGCAAAGATAAAGACTACCAGACACTTCTGGAGAATGAGCCCATACTCTGCAAATACATAATGTCTCCTGCCAAGGGAAGTGAGCTCTCTGGGCTGCTTTCTGGAAGGAGTAGCTGTGGCCCACAAGAGTACTCAGTCACTGCCTCCCCACTCTGCTGCTCACCATGGACACAGTGTCCTGCATATTGCCCACCTACTTTTCATCACTGATGTCCTCGCAGCCATATTTTATGTGAGAATGGACATTGCTTTCTCCCTCCCCTCCACATCCCAGCTCTGCCTTCTTCCTGGGGCCTCTGATTTCTTGGCTTCAGTGTGATATGTCAAATCTCCCTCTAGCTGAGCAAAGATAATAATACCTTTGTATGTGAGATGGGGGTTGGGGGAAAGAAGCAATAGGAGGGCCCCTCCAAGAGGAAGTCAATTCTGTTATCAAAATTTCCAATGAAAGAAACTGATGTGGAGAGGTCAGCACACAGTTCATTGGTATCAAACAAGACAAGGCCCCTGGCTCCTTGCCTAGGCTCTTTTCACTGAGCCAGGAGCCCTTCTTCAGGAGCTATGGAGTGTCCGTTTTCCTTTGTAAGCTATAGAAACAACGAACCCTAGGCCTGGAAGGGCCCAAGGTGTGTTTCTTTCTGGAGTTACTGCTCCAACTCGACTGACTTGAGGACAAAAGTGAAAGGGATAAAATGACTCTGGAAAGAAGAGTTTGCTTAAAATTCTAGAATTTTCTAACTTGTGGAAACAGTCCATACTTGTGGAAACAGCAAGCTGAATGGTGTGGGAGGGAGAAGACAAACCAGAAAGCCAATATCAACTCCATGTAAGAAGCAGTATCGAACATATCATTTTTGGGGCAACTACCATGTGCCTACCACTTGATTAACATTACCCCTTTTTAATCTTCGCCATGACTATGTAAGTGTGGCCCAGTACCCCCATTTTCATGATGGTAAATTCAAGGTTCAGCAAGGTTGGGTCACCTACTCAAAGTCACACAGGATGTCAACGAATGAGCTGGGTCTGTGCCAACCCAGAGCCCTTGCTTCTTCGACTAGATCACATTGCCTCCACCACTGGTTCTCCAACAATGGAACAGCTGTATTCACAATGCTAACTGCTCACCCAGGAAGCGTCGGGCAGAGGTGGGATGGACTGGGAAACTGTGAGCTTCCTCTTCCTGACCCTCAGGCACTGTAGTTATAGGCACAGACTCTAGAGCTAAATTAGGAGGGCTCCATTCTAGTTCCATGGCTCACTAGTGACTTGATCCTGGACAAGTTACTTAACCTCTGCTAACTGCCAGCTTCCCAAAAAGATGGCCAAAATAGCTTGTGATCAAGCAAAACCAGGTTCATTACTCCCTGCAGTGTGAGGAGTCACAACCTTTTAGACTCATGTTGGAGAGGGACAGCAAAGGTGGGATATTTATAGTTTGGGTGGTCTGGTTCAGGGTAGATCTTTCAATACAAGGGCCCTCAGTGGCATGGAGCAAAATCCATGATCCAATAGGATTGCTGGACACAGCAAGAAGGAGACTATGAAACAAATTTGTGGAGCATAAACAGCCTTTCAGGAGCCCAATATGTTTTTCTTAGAGTGGGCTATTTACACTTTAGAGGGAAAGTTGAGTAGTTAATTGCCCAGATAATAGATTTTTAGGAAGTTTCTGAAACAAATCATAAAGTTATTTGCAACTTCATCTCCTGAGCAAGCATGTCTTGCAAGTAGTAAAGTCCTATCAATGTTGAATATTCCACAGTAAAGTCACAGTAATGTGGAAAGGTATGAATAATTTCTGTTCTTACCCCTGTTCTTCAATGTCTTCATCAGCACAATGGGGAGAGTGACATCTGCTTCTTGGAACTGGCATGAGAAATAAGGCCATATGTGCAAAAGACTTAGACCAATATCTGGCACTTTCACTGTGTATCCAAACGTTTATTTCCTCACAGCTCCGGAGCTTAGAAGTCCAAGATTAAGACATTACCAGGGTTAATTACCTCTGAGGCATCTTTTCTTCACTTGCAGATAGCCGTCTTCTCCCTGTGTCTGCCCTCTGTGTATATCTGTGTCCTGATATCCTTTTTTATAAGAACACCTGTGGTTTTCGATTAGGGCCCACCTTAGTGACTTCATTTTACTTAGTTACCTTTTTAAAAACCTACCTCCAAATATAGCTGCATTCCGAGATTCTAGAGGATGGGGCTTCAGCATATGAATTGGTGGGGTGCATGATTCAGCCCACACATAAAAGAATTTACTAATAGTATCATTATCACCCCTGCGTCAGTCAGCTTGGGATGCTATCACAGAATACCATAGTCTGAGTGGCCTATACAACAAACATCTATTTCTCACAGTTCTGAAGGCTGAAAGTCCAAGATGAAGGTGCTGGCAGATCCTGTGTCTGGTGAGCACTCACTTCCTGGGTTGCCGGTAGCCGTCTCCTTGTGTGATCACATGGCCAAGAGTGCCCAAGTTCTCTAATGTCTCTTTTTAAAGGGGCACTAATCCCACTCATGACCTAATCACCTCCCAAATGCCCCAGCTCATAATGCCACCACATTGAGGATTAGAATATAAGCATTTGGGGGAGGGAGGAAGCAAACATTCGATCCATAACATTCCCCCTTCTGAAAATCAGAGTGGCATTGGCAGACCCTAATGCATGCCACTTCTCCTACATTCCAGGTCACTAGTGGTGGCTCCAGGCACTTACTGGCCAGGCACCAGGCACTGAGTATTGACCACAAAAGCGAAGCAGCCTGGGTGCTTCACACGGACCTCACACCTCTGCAGGTACAGATGCAATCTGCTTGGTAGGCATATGAATGTTCACCTGAATGACTGCTTCCCACTCTGAATGGTGACTGCCAACTTGGCTGGGTTGACTTCTGTTTCCTGGAATTCCCTTCCCTGGTGCTTCTGGTTAGGATGGGCCACAGGAGATACCCTGCATGAGATGTGAAGGGCAGAACCACAGAGGGAAGGGCAGAAGCTTTTGCAGCATCCACATATTGTCTGTCACTGACTTGCTTACTCACCTCATCAACAGCAGTGGCTGGGCTTGGGCTGCTGGACCTACCTGGATCCTTCTCCAAGCCAGGTGCAGCTTTAGCTCTATGCCTAAGGCCCCTAGCTTCTTCAGCAGAACACCCACCTCATCAAGGTTGGGGGGGCAGGTGATTCTGCTGTTCTAATTGAGGCCCAGTGGACTGACACACTAACCAGACCCACCAGAAAGATGTGCATAAACCCAGCACCAGCTCTTCATACACAGGAAGAACCTTATCTGCCAAGCAGCCCCAGCCAAGTCTCTGAAGGCCAGTATAGGTAGGGAAGCAAAGTCTGGCCACAAGTGTTCAGGTGGGGTAAGGGCCAGGGGTTCTAATTGGATACCCCTAGTGACGGTGACCTGTACCTGTGGTTCTGAACCCATCTTCTCTAGAAACCCCAACCAACTGTGGGGGCTAGAACTCAACCTTTGTTCCCTAGCACTACTGCTGTAGGGCATTCAGTGAGCGTTCTTCAAGCCCTGTTTCCACAATCAGTTATTTGTACACATTTTCTACCAGCTGGGTCAGGCCACAGCTCTTCAGTCAATGAACGTTTGTGTATCGGGTTTCTGTGTGCCAGAAACAGCCACAGAGCTCCACCAGTGCAGCCCCTAATCCCTGCCATGATGGCCCAGTGAGATGGTTGCTCTTTTTATCCCCATTTAAAGTGGGGAAACAGACTTAGAGAAGTTAAATGACTTGATCACTGTAATGCAATAAAGACATGGCAGAGCTCGGGTTCAATCTCAGGACTATCTGCCTACCTGAACCATTTCACCAGGCTGCACCAGGTCTCCTGACTGGTCTTCCCCAGTGTTTTCTGGGCCAACACTTGGATCCTTTAATAGATGACTGAGCTGATTCACTACATGTGGACTCGTGTTCGCTTCCCCTCATACTAGATGGGAATGCTGCAATCTGGATAGCTTCTTACCTGTGTGAGCAGATGTTCGCTGAGACACTAATGCACAGGCCATGCTTGGAGTCACATGCAGCAGCAGAAGGCCCCAAAGGAGGCTGGGGCCAGGAAGGAGATGGCCAGGGCAGACATTCAACATTAGACCAGAGTAGGGTGGGGGTTCCAGCTGAAAGCACGAGTTAGAACAAAGCCTTCCAGGCCAAGGGCATCCTGTGCAGGAGCCCTGAGGCAGGATCACCTTGTCCTGTGGGAGGAACAACTAGTATGGCTGGTGCACGAGGTATGCGGAGAAAATGGAAAGAAGTAGAAGGGTGGGAGCCAGAGACCAAATCATATAAAGCTGTTTGGTTTATGGTGGAACATTTAGATATTTTGGAGTGAAATGAGAAGGCACTGGAGGGTTTTAAGCAGGGAAACTATGATCTGATGTATGCCTTAAATGGCTGATGGTACGGTACAGAAACAGGAGAATTATGGTGGGGAGGGTAACCATGGTAGGCCTTCGTGAGGACCAATAAAGAAGGACCATCTTCATCTTTTCTGAGCTGTGCAATGCTCTGAGCACAGGGCCTGTGGTACCAGGGGATCCCTCCCTCCTCTCCCCCCCCCCCCGTAAACTGCCTCACCATCCCTCTGGCTGTCTAGTGAACAGGTCACTCAGGATTCTAGTTGATGGATAAGCAGTTTCAATTGCTGTAAATTAAAAAATCTCCATGTACTGCATTCCTTCTGGCTTAGCATCTGTGGATCCAGAATGCCCCAGAGAACAGTTAGAGATGTGAGGGTGTTGATAAAAAATAATTCCTAAAGGTTCTTTTGGTTTCTGATGGAGGATTGAATATATTTATCTAAATGTGCTCTCTTCAGAAACCCCATTAAAACTGTAACGAAGGTTCTTTAAAATCATAAACCCATAGGGATGGAAAGAAGAGGAGATAAGACAGCAGCAATTGAACTCTGGTAGCTAGAGAGAAGCATGGAGGTGACTGAGCAAGCAAACCCGAGGCAGACAAATCAAAGGCCAGCAATGGAGAAACAGGAGACCCACCTCGGAATGCCGCGGGACCCTGAAAGCCAGCGGCACACCAAATAGGAGGACCTATATATTTTTTCCTTTTTTTCTGAAGTGACAGCATATTTTTAATTCACATTTGCTCCAAAGCTGCTTTCTTTCATTCAAAGATGAGGTCTGGATAGGAAGAGGCAGAGCTGGGAGTGGGGCCGGCAGACCCCAGAGCAGACCACTGAGGCAGAGCTGTTGAGCCCTCCTGGCAGGAGGGGAACTTTTTTGGGGCTCAGTCCCTGGAACTCTTTCTTCCCTTGAGAGAAGCAGGGTGTCCAAAGCCCCCTGGGTGGGGCCCAGTACACAGGTCAACTGGGAGGCCCTGCTACAGGCAATAAAGAAATGCAAAAACATTAAAACAGTAATAAAATTCAGGCGTTTTTTTCTTCCTTTGAGTCTCCTCTTATAGTCACACAAAACACTTCACTTCTGACACTCTGGTCACTGAATGTACAGGGGTTTTTCCCCACAACGAGCAATTTCTGTAATACCACATAACTCAATTCAACTCAGTTCTGGCATTATCTACCTAGAGATAGTGTAAGATCGCAGTCCCACCCCCATTTCGGAAGCCAGTCACAAACTCAGGTTATTACTTCTGACCAAGCAGGTATAGACGGGAGGTTCCCATGACCCCTTCCTCGGGTTGGGTTAATTCGCTAAAACAACTCACAGAGCACAGGGAAACACTTATTACATTTACCAGTTTATTAAAAGATATAATAAAAGAGACAGTTGGACATCCAGATGGAAGAGCTGCATAGGGCCAGGTGTGTGGGAGGAGGTGCCGCTAATTCCTGATGGCAGTAACTCACCTGCAAGTGCACCTTTCAAATGCAAAGCAACTGATCCAGAGTGCACTCACCAACCACCTCCGTTATGGGCTTTCACACTTGAGGGCCACTGTCCACCAACCCCAATCACTTTAGGATCAGACACTAAACGTAGGGACATTTCCTATGCCTCAGAGCCAACTGAGATGATTCAAGCTACCCAGTTCTAAACCTCCTTACTCTGCTTCTCCTGCTCTTTCCACAGAAACCACAATGAAGGCTCTTGCACACATTCCCCCCCACCCCGGCTCCACATCCATGCTGGTGCTTCCCCACGTGGCCTTGCATGCTGTGCTTCTTGTTTCCAGGGAACCAGAGAGTATAAAAACTTTTTCCTTCCTGACAGTCATTCCCGTGTTTGCATGTCTTACTGTCCATGGTGACTTCCCATTTCTCAACCTGGGTGGTGGATTTGTGGGTGCGCATTTCATTATAACTTTTTATTGAGATATAATTCAAATACCACAAAAATCATTCTCTTATAGCAGGGCTGGGCAAGATGTCAATCACGGTCCACCAGGAGACCACCAAGCAATTTTGGGGTGACTGCCTGATAGTACAGTGTAAAATAAATATCTAGCAGACTGCAACACTTGGAAACACAGCCCTTGCCCTGAAAAAGTCTGCCCAGTCCTGCTTTTAAAGTACACAATTCAGTGGCCTTAGTATATCCATACAGTTATGCAACCATCACCTCATTGCAGAACTCTTTCATCACCCCAAAAAGAAACCTCACACGTTACAGCCCCTCCCCACAATCCAACTCAGCCCTGGGCAACCATCAGTGTGCTTTCTCTCTGTGTGGATTTACTTAGTCTGGACATTTTATACAAATGGAATTATACAATGTGTGGACTTTTGTGTCTGGCTGCTTTCAGTTAGCATAATGTTTTCAAGGTTTACCCATGCTGTAGTATGTATCAGTATTTCGTTCCCTTCTAAGACTTAGTGATTCCAGTGTATGAATTTGCTACATTTTTTTATTCATCAGTTGTTAGGCATTTGGATTGTTTCCACTGTGGGACCATTATAAATAATGCTACCATGAGCACTTGTATAAGAGTTTTTGTGTACACGTATGTTTTCAGTTGCCTTGGGTGTACATACCTAGGAGCGGAATTGCTGGTTCAAATGTCAATTCTCTGTTTAACTTTTTGAGGAACTGCCGAATCATTTTTCAAAGTGGGTGTGCCATTGTTCACGCCCACCACCAGCAGATGGGTCTCAATTGCTTCACATTCTCATCAACATTTGTTATAATTTTTTAAATTAAAATTAATTACTTTCTCTCTTAATTTTCTCACTCATGGGGCATTTACTTTTCTTTGGTAATATTTACCTCAACTTCTACTTACACATTTATTTGTTCTTTAACTTGTTTGAAGTCTGTACCCTCTGATTAGCCTGGAAGTTTCATGAAAGCTCCTGGCTACTGCCTGCTCAGCACTTAGCCAAGTGCCTCCCACTGCACGTGTAACGTGTTAGCTGACTGCTACCGGGCACGCTCATGGTAGGCAGTAAGCTCTCAGAAGTTAAGTTATGGGGGAGTCGAAAGGATTTCACCTGAGCAGAGTGTCAGCTCCTCGAACTCCTGCACTGTTCTAAGGTGCACTGTGTGTCCTATTGGTTTTGTTTCTCTGCAGAACCTGACTAATACAATGGGGGTTGAGCTACGCATAGGTAAAGGGAAGGGTAAGAAGAGTAAAAATTGAAAACTACCGTGAGACCTTACTTGACCAAAAATACCTTGTTCACTAACTTACCACAGCTACCTTCTTTGCCTATGCAAACTAAAATTCTAATTATTGGTGACAGACCATTGGCTCAGGTTACAGAGGCAAGAGGCATTGTCCCTGGAATACCTTGTTAGTGTGTAGTAGCTATTTGTGCTAGGAGAGGAGAAGCCCCATGTCAGCAAGGGCAAGGCAGGAAGAAGAGGGCAGGGGACTCCCATGCCTGGACACCCACCTGAGCCAGTCCTGTCTCTTTCTTGAGTAGGCAGTGAACTCACTCTGGGAACCCAGTGAGACTCATGCAGGCCTTTTCTGAAATCTCCAAAGTTCTCCCATGCATGTCTTATGCAAACCTGCAACCACATGCCCGAATTAGATCTCCTACCTGGGGAGGGGAATCCAAACGCCCACTTGGTCTCCCCATTTTAAAATGTATATAAATGTTTAGGAGAGAGTTAAAAGGGAAACCCTCTCTGGTCAAGAAAGTTGAAAGTGAACTCTTAAAGGGAAAGTACACACCTCACAGCCATGGCCCCACTGCTGAGAGGATCTATCTCCAAGGCTGAATCCCAGCAGTGCAGCCACTTTCACCCAACCTGGACACCTCTTGCTGTTGGCAGATGCTGCAGAGATTGCTCACTGCCTCACCCCTGTGACCAGGGCCCTGCAGGCTCAGGGGGCAGAGCACAGCCAGCTTACAGGGGTGAGGCCCCACATATGCTCCCAGGGCACTAAGCTTGACCAACAAAAACATCTGCACCCTGCCTCCAAGAAGCCCTGGGCCTCCTGCCACACTCGCCTCCTCTAATCTGAAAGGTGTTCTCCCCTGATTCCCTGATTGTTCTGCAGCTGTCAGTTGTAGACAGTCTTCTGAAGAACTGTGTGCAGGACCAGGAGGAGGGGACTGTGCCACCCAGCAGGGGTGACATAGAAAGGAATAATCACCAGCAAGACTATGATGGCAAAGTTAATAGCAGCAGACTTTCCTAAGCACTTTCTCTAAGCAGGCACTTCACAAGCATGATCTCAGCTCACCCCCTTGATGCTGTGAGGCTAGTCTTTACCCTCCCTTGGTAGAAGAAGGAACTGAGACTCTGAGACATGTGGTACCTTGCCCAAGGTCATACAGCTAGTAATGACAGGAGCCAGGTCTATTGGACTCAGGGGCCATCCTCTTGATCACCATGCTCACCAGCCCCATGGACTGCTCTGCTCCTAGGATGTGCTCTCTCCATGGCTCAGGAAGGCAGAAGGGTGCAAACAAAGATGATGTGCAGTTATGGCCCCACAGAGCTTCCGGTGGATAGAGAGATGGTTGCAGGTGGCAGGCTGAGACTGTCTCACTGCACTATCAGTGACTGTAGAAGTCAAAAGAAAGTTATGCCTTCAGATTTTTCTGGCCCTGAAACAGGCTGATGAGGAGGCCAGCCACACACTGAGTTGCCCGTGCTGAGACGGTGGGCATCATACAGGCGATTGTGGGTGCTCAGGCTCATCTGCCTCCCTGCCCTGTCCCGTTTCCTGCTCCTGGAGGCAGAAGGGCACTGACTGGGCTGCACACCTCGTAGCCCACACATCGTACTAACCACCAGACATCACCGAGGGGGCGCTGCTTGTATACAGTGAGGCTGGCATGGCTGTGCTCCATTCTCAGGGTAAGCATGGAGCAGAGGAGCCCCCTCTCCAAGCTGGGCCAAGAGAATGAAGCCCTGGAGAGCTGCTCCATAGCCCAGCCTCACCCAGAGCTTGGGGCATCACCCACTTGGTAGAAGGACCAAGGTGGACACTCTCCTCTGCCTCAACTCACACTCCTAACAAAGACCCTGGCAGGTGAATTTTTAAGCTCCCAGTTCTCATTTTCCATCCCCTTAAGGATCACCCACTTTGGGAAGCTGGGGCTGGAAATGATTTCTCATAGTTTAAGAGAAAACCACTCCCAAAAGTAAGGTCTTCTCTGGGGTCTCCTCCTGGGTGCTACAGGCCTCAGCTTTTTAATAATGCAAATTACTCACCACCTACCCATGTTTAGAGAAACCTCAGTTCCCTATCTAGCTCCCTCCCCTACAGTCTGCTGTCCACATCTGAGATACAAGACAGGGACTCTGACAGAAGAGGCCAGGGTGGAGCTCAGTGCTAAAGCCCAGTCTATTTAAGCTCTGTCTACCAGTACAGATTGGAGACACACCTTCTATTCCCCTCTATTTCTCTGGGTGTGAGCAGGCGATCTCTCTCTCTCTCTCTCTCTCTCTCTCTCTCTCTCTCTCTCTCTCTCTCTCACACACACACACACACACACACACGCATGCACACACACACACATACCACCCAAGAACCCTCAGAGATAGTACAGTCTATGCAGAGTCCACCCACAAACCTGAAGTCAGACCCACAGGCAGATAGGTTTTGTTCGACCACAGACACAGACTATTTTTTTTTTAATTTTTAAATTTATTTTTATTGTTAGACTTATTGGGGTGACAATTAGTGCAATTACATAGGTTTCAGGCATAATTCTACAGTGCATTGTCAACTTGGCGTATAATCAGTTCACCACCTAATGTGACTTCTCTTTCCATCACCTTAATTTATCTCCCCCTCCCTCCGTTCCCACCCCCTCTCCCTACTCCCCTCCCCTCCCCACTCGTCCCCAAATAAACATTAAACTATTGATTGTGTCCATGGGTTATTTGTTTGTTTGTTCATTTCTTTTATCTTTGTTGCTTTCAGTTTTATATTCCGCATATGAGTGAAATCATGCAGTTCTTTGTTTTTTCTGTCTGGCTTATTTCACTTAGCATGATGATCTCCAGGTCCATCCATTTTGTCGCAAATGGCAATATTTCATCTTTTCTTACAGCTGAGTAATATTCCATTGTGTATATGTACCACAGCTTCTTTATCCAGTCATCTGTCGCA